>RXID01014252.1:600000-851670 GCA_005019695.1 Trichopus zeylanicus subsp. travancoricus
CGTGGTCGCGTCGGAGAGAGACCCGGGGCTATTTGACGAGCAAAACATAATATTTGTTGGATGGGCCCGACGGCCCATCTCGTTTCGCGGTCTTCAGAGTGCCAGCTGTGTAACAGGACGAGCCGCTCCGGTCACTAACGGATGGGACTGCCTGCGTAACCTTATCCGATGCGGACTGTGATCCGGACGCGTGGCGACAAGTAAGTCGCTGAGATCTTTCCCGATTCTTCCTTCCGATTTTCTTTTGAAAAAATTTTGACCGAAAGGACTTTCGAGCAAATAAAATTTCTAAGAGCTAACTCCAACGAAAAAAACAAAAAACGAATAACTGCTGAAAAATAGAAAATAATCCCTGCAATTCACAGCAAAAACATCCGCCGAACAAAATCATAACCATTAAGAACAGAAATTACAGAAACAAAGAGCCTTAATTATGAAGGTCATGGTCTTTAATTACGAAAACGCAGAATTTCATCCCGACCAAAGACAGAACATGGCCCACACGACTTCCAAATGGACATGTCGTGATTATTATTATTATCAGCTACTGCACGAAAAAGTAGGCCGTCATCCATTACCGATCCCGAACTGAACCAGTATAACCCCATGTCCAGGGTCACTAAGACAACCTCCTCCTGCCTGGCTAGTTTATTCTTCCATGTTGATAATGCAACGCAGGCTCTCGCCCTTCACCATGTAGTCGAACGCCTTGTTGATCTCTGAGAAGGGCACTCTGTGAGTGATGAACTTGTCCGCCTCCAGTTCCTGTACACCAATAACAATTGCTCATATGGTTTTCAGCAGTACCGCGATCCACAACTAAACAAAGACGTCGTCATAGTGTCGCCAGTGCCCTGACCTTGTTCATATACATCTCGACAACTGAAGGAAGGTCTGACCGCGGCTTGTAGTTCCCAAAGAACGTCCCCTTCAATGTCCTTTCATTCAATATGTTGATAGGATGAGTCATGAACTTCGCGTCCTTGTTTGGTACCCCAACAAGTACAGCGACACCCCAACCCTGTGTAGCATGGTTAAATTGCTCGAGTTTTAATATAACAAGGAGGTCTGAATGACTACAGTAACATAAATAAGAGAAAACTATATTACTCACATCATGAACACACTCAAATGCGGAGATCATAGCATTAATATTGCCTGTGCACTCTACGCTTCTATCCGCCCCACCATCAGTCATCTCAGTAATGACCTTCAATAACCAAAGCATGTTGTGTTATGATTTACAAATAATAGTGTTCTAGCACATAGACTACAATAAAAATGGATAAGTATTCACTTTCTCAGTTTACCACTAAATGCATACCTCTTGGACAGGTTTATCGTGGTCCTTAGGATTCACAAAATCAGTTATACCAAACTTCCTGGCTGCACAAAAAAGGAACATCATCATTCAGCAAAAAAGGATCCATCATCCACAAACAGAAACAAAGAAGAATATAAAGACCTTCCTCAAAACGGCTAGGATTCAGATCAACACCAATTATCCTTGATGCCCCAGCAATTCTCGCACCTTCTGCAGCCTAAATGTTGGAACAAGACATCAGCAATCAAAACCCAAAGGGTCATATTTGAAGAACAAAAGCGAGCCAATCACACCAACTTACAGCAAGGCCAACAGCTCCCAATCCAAAGACAACGACTGTATGACCCCGTTTTGGTTTAGCCACATTCAGTGTTGCCCCCAGACCTAAAAGCAGAGCAAGTTTTGGTGCATATCACCGGGTTAAATAAAAAAAAGTACAAAATCCAGCACTGTGCACAACTAAGAAGTCCTAGAAGGGACAACAAAATCACTAATTTCATCTTCGAGATAGAAAATATTTCATTTCAGTTCTGTTACAAGATAAACAGAGAATTGTCAAAAATTGGGAAGAAACATGTTTGTACAGACAGTATCATCACAGAAGTGAAAGGTACCTGTTGAGATGCCACAACTGAGAATGCAGACTTTGTCAAGAGGTGCAGAGGGATTAATCTTGGCAAGGCATCCAGAGTGCACAACAGTGTATTCACTGAAGGTAGACGTCCCCAAGAAGTGATTTATCGGGGTATCATTAATGGAAAACCGGGATTTTCCATCATTAAGCATAACACCTCGATCAGTATTGATCCTCAGCAGGTCACACATGTTGCTCTCCTCAGATTTACAGTGCCGGCACTCCTTGCATTCACCTGTGAACACAGGAAGCACATGGTCTCCCACTTGAAGATCTGTCACACCTTCACCAACACTCTCCACGATTCTGTCAAGAGTAACAGTCCAAGAAGTCAGAATAATTTGGATTCATGAATGACATCTAAGCTTCGCTTCAAATGGAACAGGATTTACAACACTTAATACACGAGGATTTCAGCTGATGCTGTGACACCACCATGATTTTAACAAAACTAAGCTTCCACAATCCAACTAATGTTAAACTCCCAAATCATCCAAAATTAAAACACGACGTAACGTATTAGGCATACGATTATATCTGTTGATCTTGATCTTGTACCAGTATCTTGAAAGTAACAACAATCAGCTGAATTCAGAACTAGTCATGCAGGATCGAGACTGGTGTAAGCTTAACTCACCCTGCTGCCTCATGGCCAAATATGCGAGGAAACAATGGCGTTTGACCCTGAAAACGGACAGCAGAAGTTTTAAGATATATTCCCATTCCTTAAAAGTCACAGAATTACATCTTATAATAATTCTAGAATTAGGGATTAACAAATGATGCTTGCAAACAGGCTGCATCGGGATATCAAACAGATTGATTATTTTACACTTATCAAGCTTTTTTCGCCTCTTGAATTTCTTCAAATGATACAAATGCAAACCAATAATGCACTCGAATTGATAAATTTCAATTCGAAATAAAACTACAGCCTAAATTCCATAAAATTGATAGAAATTTGTCGACGAACTGATACAGAGAGAGAGAGAGAGAGAGGTGCGATACGTGCCTTGGCTTCCCAGAAGTAGAGATCGGTGTGGCAGAGAGAGGTGTACTTGATTTTGATCCGGACCTCCATGGCCTGCGGTGGCGCCACCTGCACCTGCTCGATCACCAGCGGCTTACCCGCCTCCCAGGCCACCGCAGCTACACAATTCCCCCGCGCCCCGGAGGAGTTCACAACAACGACACGGATCAGACCCACTGCCAACTCCGAAGGAAGAATAACAAGAGGAGAGAAATCGAGGGCTCACCCTTGCATGGTATGACCTTCCCCGCGGTGCTCGCCATGGCGACGATCGGACCCTGCTAAGCTTGGAGAAGAACAACCAAAACAAGAAACGGGATAGATTTGGAAGGAGACGGAGACAGAGCACTCGAGACGATGATTCGGTGGGCTGGAGATATCGGCTTTAACTTCGCTTCTTGCCAGTGAGGTTCAAAACGTGGCATCCTCTGGTGCTGCGTGTGTGGCCTCGTGTCCGTCCGAAGCGACACTTTTTCGGATCTGCACTTTGACCCCCTACAAAATTTTATTTACAAACCCTGATGGTGTCAATTACGGAACAATTGCCCGTTGTAGTTTTAGCCGAATTTTCTATTATGCAGCTTCCAAATGAGGTTACTAGCTTTATTTTTCCCTGATCTACAACGTTAATTAATTTTAATTTGGAAATACGAGTTTTTCTTCTTTTTTTTTCGTAAAGACAATATTAGCAAAATTCCTTTCCAATTATTTTAAAATTATCGAGAAACTATTTTATCACGCAAAACATTGGTATATAAAAATCAGAGAGAAGATAGACTGAAGCCATAGCTAGGAAAACAACGGTATAGTATCCAAGACTCGGCGAGAAGACAGATCCAAGGCAGATCGAAAAACAAAATTTACAATCGACCGAACGGGCTCTTTTGACATTTTCTGGATAAATATCTTCTCTCAGATTGCATGACAGCATACAAAGCAACTGGATATTACAAGTCAGAACAGTTCTCGCATATAATCTCCACAGTTGCGTATGACAGTACCTGGTCTGGGCCAGGATGATTCAGAGATTGGAGCAAATTCACCAGTTCAGAGGCCTAGATCCTCTAATTTTTGCTAAGCATAGCTCAGGCTGCCTCACTACGTAAATTTGATCACCTCTGCTGTTCTCTCCATACGCATCCTGATTACGATGCCAAGTCCACAAGGCATATGTTGAGTTAATAACCTGTTGATGAAAACAGAAGAGAGAAGTCACTTCTTTGAACAGAAATTTACAGGGTGGAATGCTTCTATGTTGATCTTCGCCCAATGTTAATCACTTGAATATTTGTGATTATTAATCTCTGGTTTTCTATTTGTACGCTTTGACTCGAAACATTAGAATGCATGGTCATTGTGGTGCTTACTAGTAGACAACAGATGCAAAATCACTTCAGAAGAGGAAGAGAGAAGGATAGCTCAACATGATGCTGGATATCAGAACAAACCTCAAGGATTCCATGCCCAAAGCTGCTATCTCTGAAAGCACTCCATTCAGGTTGCTTATCCCAGCAAAATTTACCTTTTGCGGGGCCTGAAGTGAAATTTAAGTGGCAGACACCTCCAAATTCTGGCATATTGGCACTTTGGGAAGGACATTTCCCAGGATCATCAGCATGGTCTACATCAATCTGCTCGATGTTTCCTCCATCGCCCACAGTAATATAAACTGGTCCACATGGATCCAATGTATAGTTAAATACTCTGTTCATTCGTTCATAAGCATGTACCTGTCAAACAGTAGACAAACATCTATCATTTGAAATGTACACACTTGTAAAAAATTATTAGCCAGTAATCTATACAGTAACAGTAATATAGTAGCAAATTGTTTAGTAGAATTGAATGCCCGAGCAATTCGGAACATGCGCTCTTGGATCATTGGCAACTAAAAGGCATCATTTCTCGTGTTGCTAGCCTCGAGGAAGACATTGTTGCCTGTATAACTTAAGGACATGTTACAAATAACATGAAGAATTCATAATGAAATTGTATGTGCAAATCGAGTGTCATTCTACCAAATACAATTTGAAGGACAGCAGTATCACAGCCTTATCAAATAAAAGCAACCCGTCAAAATGATTAAAAAACCTCAAACCTGAAAGCTAACTTACATGACCAGAAAAGACAATATCCACACCATTAAGGTACAGAAGCTCTTCCATTTCTTTTCTCATACATTCAAACTCCTGATAGTGTGATGAATAGCTATTATACCAAGGTGGATGCCAAGCAGCAACAACCCAAGGGGTGCATTCACGGTCAATTCGACGTAGATCTTCCCTTAGCCAAGCATATTGAGCACCTGCAATAAGGAACTATATCATCAGATTCCATTATTAGGTTACTACATAAGAAACTTGCAGGCATACATTGTAATACAAAAAATAAAGAAATAAAAGAAGAAGAAGAAGAAGCAGCAGCAACAATTTCCCACATTACAGAATCTGCAACATTTGAGGTACTAATATTGATATTGCATGACCAAAACAAATGAAACCGCAACCTGTCTGATTATAGTCAACATAGGCACCAAGCATGATAACATGTATTCCGCCTGAATTAAAAGAATAATAGAAGTTGGTATTGGAGCCAGACTCTTGTGATGGAACAGCGAATCGTGCAAGATATGATGCAAAAGTCATCTCTGCAATTTGTGGTTCAATTTCATGGTTCCCTTCAATAACCATCATAGGAACCTTTGAGGTCAGAGACTCCATAACCCTACATGATAGAAAAAATGATAGTGAAGAAATAATATATGAATTTGACCAGTAAAACTAAAGAACTGCAACATTGAACAGTTATGTAACCGGAGTCTACTTAAGTTCTACCCGGCACACACCAGAAATAGAAAAAAGTTATTTTTGTATATGCAAATCAAGTTTGAAAAATTAAAGTTGAAACAAGATGTGAGAAGATCAATGCAAGCAGATACTAATATAATTGAATGGTGGTAAACTACCACATGCCAATCATAATTGAAAATACATTCTTTATACCCATAGAGACGTAGTAATTGTTGTATTCATTGCACATAGCAACTGTATGCAGGAAATATAATCCCTTCTGTATTGTTTTTATTCTCAGAAGTAATATAATTTTTGGAAACAAGTGCTAGAGAGAGAGAAAGAGAGAGAAATGGTGTCCGCTATGAGTTACTTATAGATGACAAAATCTTGCAGAATATCTACAGAGGTACAAGGAAATGTGCTAATCGTCATACACACAGTAACTATGTTAATAAAAGAAGAAAACATTTACAAGAAATTTAATTTACTCAGAGGTGAAGGCCTTTCTGGAAAACACGTGATAGTAATGAATCATGAAACCCATAACAAAGAAAGTACCTTCCCCATCCATCCCAACGCGGTTGGTAAGTCTCTCTAATGGGTGCATCCGGGAATGCACAAGAAAAACATTGAGCACCTTTCCCGCCTGTAGTCAAGTATTGATTTGCATAGGTCAAGTCCCCGACCATAAAAATCATGGAAGGATCATTCTTAGATATATGATCAATAGTGCTTGTAGAATTGCTTGTCAAACCCAAATCCCCGACTACCGCAATTCTTCCAGGATAATTATCCGGCCCAGGTGCAGGTAGTGTGACAAATGTATGTTCATCACTCATAGCCCTTAGTGCACTGTCCCCACACGTGTAATAATATCGTTTACCGGGTCGAAGACCTACACAAAAGACGCATAACAAAATACATGTTCCATTAGAGAAATCGGCCGGAAACTCGAAATGCTGGTGAGCGATTGGCATCCTGGCTTTCAATATCCATTAGAGATATCATTTTGAATCACATGAAGAATGTTCGTGATATGAATGCATTATCGAATGAATAGGTTTATATTCATATTCAGATAATATTTACCTAATTCTTTGCAATTATTGGTAACAAAATAAGTGAACGGTCATCAAGGTATTATATATAATTAGAATTCTAAGCATCACCGCTATGTCAGTATAATTAATCTGCCAAACGGTAACTAGCAAGTATACCATCGAGCTTGACATGATGAATAATGGCGGAGGTGTAGTTGAGAAGCCCTGCGAACGGGTACAGCTGACTGTAAACCAGAGACTTCCCTCTCTGCATGAACACATACTTGCCGCTCTCCTCTCCGTACCACACCTCGCTCGCGATCGAAGATGGATCCAACGGAGTCACATTGGACCCAAGCTGCGCATCCCCTGAACAACCAACACAAGCAAAAGATCAAACACTTGGCCAGCATTCGGAGGAAAGAAGAGGCGATCCGCGATCTACCAGTGACCCAGGAGAGCCAGATGGAGGAGGGGGAGAAGGACGCAGCGAGGGCTATCTGCTCGGGGAATATGGAGGGGACACGCTTGGCGAGGCGGGGGTCGTCCATGGGGATGTCGTCGCTGCCGCGGCGGAGAGACCGGTCGAAACGCTTGGTCGCCGGAGGGAATGGGCCGTCGAGCGTTGTCGGGATAGGTTTCGATTCGGGGATCGGAAGGCCGGAGAAGAAGACGAGGAAGAAGAGGAGAAGACCGGTGGCTCTCCGGTGCTTCGAGATGGCCATGATGGAGAAAGAGTGGAAAGGTTTGCCAGCGATTTGCAGTATGTAGTTGAAGGTTGCCGGTGGGATGAAGGAAGGATATTCCGCCGGGGACCGAAATGGCGTGGCGGGTGGAGCGAGAAGACGGATCATCGCCATCGACGTGGGGGCCACGAGAGCAAGCAGTGGTGGGTCCCGTGGATTCGTCCAAGAAAATGAATTGGGTCACCGCTGGGCAAGTAGGCTCGTTTGTTTTGAAATCAAAATGTGCTCGTTTTAGAATTATTTTTTTTATAAAATTAATATTTATTATTTTATATTATTAATAAATTAAATTATTATTAAAAATAAATAAATTTTTGAGCTTTAAATTATTAAAATTTAAATTTTAATAAAAAAATATTAGTTTACAAAAGTAATTTATTAGTATTGACCTTAATCTTTATCTTGATTTCCAACCAAACGATCCCGTATTTCTCACAGCGGGATTAAACTCAATTTTTTTAAAAAAAAATCGATTTCGAGCTTTATTTCGTGTCGTTTAGTTGCGAGGTACGATACATACAATTATCGAGTGTTTTGATCAATTTCGATTTTAAATAAAAAAAAATTGACTGAATTAATAATTTTAATATTTGAATATATTTTAAAATAAAATTAAAAAATTATCAATTTTATCAATTTCGTAAATTTTGGCATTTGGATGAAAATAAAAATAAATCATTTTTAAATAAATAAAATTATTTTTTTATTCATATTTATTTTTTAAAATATAAATATTTAATAAATAAATTAATAAAATATATTTTAGTGATTAAAAATATATATAAATATTAAAAAATATTTACGCTAAAAAATATTTTTTAAAATATTTATTCAATCAGTAAAATATATTTTAAATTAGAAATTAATAATATATAAGTATTAATATTTAAAAAAATATGTAAAAAAATTAATGCGTAGAGAAAATAAATTTTCATATGATTTTAAATAAAAAAAATTTAGTTTACTTTTTAAAAAATATTATTAATGGTTGAATTAAAAAAATATATAGAAATTTTCTATTAATTTATCCAAATAAATGTGGGTCTCACTCAATTCCAAATCGGAATTGCGAATTCTACTTTTTTAAAAGAAGAATTCAAATGTCATTATTCGAAATTATTAAAAATGACAATTTCGAATAATGTCATTGTAACTAAATATTAAAATTGAGGAAATTGAATCTCCAATTCTCTCTATTCAAATTATTTGGAATTAATCCAAATAGCATCTTAACCATACCAAATGCAAACAAAATTTCATAGAGATTGACAAAATCATTATAAAAAATCAATTTTAGAAAACAAATTGGGAGTAGAAGTAGCAAAGTTAGCTAACCGAGAAGGATCAATCGAATAGTTTTAATCCAACATTGAAAGGCAAAATTACACAAACGTGGGATTGGAAGCAAATTACCTTTCTATCTCTTCAGATGAGCTCTCGCCTTCGTCCATATTTTCCACAAAAAAATTGGTATTAAAAGAAAAATTTTCATATAAAATCGCATTATAAATAAATTGCATATTGGAGAATTGCTCAACACACTTACCATAGCCAATACAAATATGTTTTACACATTTCTATTAAGTTATATATATGTTATTGATATATCTCTATTATTATTTTTTTAACTTGAAATTAAGATTTTAAATTCTGATTTTAAAATCGATTTTTAAGAATATATTTTGGTCATTTCGATCGAAACTAATTTATTTCAGTTTCAATCAAATTTTTATAAAAATATCAATAACTATAATCATAATATACATATTTTTAATAACAAGAAAAAAAAGTTGAAAAAAATCGAAGAGGGATTTTGCTCTCTTATGTTTGATTACGCGGAATAACAAGCTCATTTTATATCTAATTTTGGAATGGAAAGTTAATTAATTGTGTTGTCATATTGCCTTCCAATTTAACACACTTTTTTTCAAAAAAAAAAAAAAAGAATTTTTTTACACGAATTAACAATTTTATAAACCCACCTTCGTGAGAAAGCAGAAACAACAAGTATAGACTTTTGGCCCAAAAAAAATACACAAAAAGGGAAAAAATGATCTATGAGACGGTTTTACCAGAAATTAGAAAAGAAAGAGAAGGAAGGAGAAGCTCATGGCGCATGTACCAGCCATGGATTCTCGTCGGTTCAGCTGGAAAGCATCAACACACACACTTCCACTTCCTGCAACATATATGGGGTCGTATTTCCATCACATCCTCGAAAGCAACAGTTGTATGATTTCCCACCATTTGGATCGGATTAGATAGCACCGCTCCACTCCAGAAAGGCATACAAGTCTGATGAGGGACACCCCCATGTTATCTGGATTCTAATCACATGGCCTGTATGCGTACTCGAAGCTCTGAAGCCACTGAAAAGAGAAGGCAGATGAAGGTTTTGAGCAAGAGTTCGGCATTAATGGCTGAAGCTTGAAGCCGCTGTTGCTATGTAGAAACAGTGCTTATCCATTTTCCACTTTGTCCGGGGATCACAGAGAAGGACAATTACAAGCATATGAGTTTGTTGGAAACAGATGAATTCCAGTTACGACAGGTTCGACGTGAAATGCAGTGCACCTAACATGTTGTGATAAGAAAGTGCCTGCATCGTTCGGTTTTAAGATTGAGATTTGACTAGCGGAGCACATGGATTTGGCTGCAAGTTCAGAGGCCGGTCTCGTTTCCACGTTGCTGCCCCCTGTTTAGCATTTATGATTTCGGCATCAGCAAGCCAAATTTAGACCAACCGATTGCTTTCTCATTCTCTTCGTAACAGGCGAACATAAATTTTCAGCTACTCATTGCGAGACCTTTTGCTTTTACATCTACTTTAGACTATCATCGATTCTACGAGTATGAAACATTTTCGACTCACAGACCAGTCTTGGTATTGAATTGATGGGGCCGGCGGGGTAGAGGGAGATGAGCATTCAAGTTCAAGAGCAATGAAGACGAAGGTGATCAAAGCCAACGTGGACTAGAGCCGAGCCATGTGCCCACCATCCAACTCGACAAAATAGACCGGCCGGACCCGTTGTACCTGCCACCTACGGCCAAGGACTGGTGCTTGCATTAAAGCACAGTTCTAGAAGTGTGTATAAGCAATTTCGCGATTTAGCGAGGGTATATTGGCATTTGATTGTCCGCGATTACCAAAAGCCAAAGAGCATTTGATATTAGGTGCGTTGTTGATGTTATCGATTGAAGCTTTTGCGACTGGTCCATGCGTTCCACCGACAGAACTCGATGCCCATCTGTAGTCTCTGCTCAGTTTTTTTTTTTTTTTTTTTTTTCTTTTTCTTCTGATTTTGTCAAATGAATTAAATTTAGATGGTTGGATCTGAACACTGATTGGGTTGCAGTTGCGTTTTGAGTGGCGGACGCGCGTCATCCACATGGCTGAGCTCAATGGTGCAATCGGGCTGAAATTCAACGTCACAACCTGCCGTGATGGATATTCTTCTTTGAATAAATCACTACGCAAAATCGATATTATTATTATTCGAGAATTAAGAAATTCCACCAAGTGTTCCACGAAGTGTGTATTGGCACGTGAATAGAATACAATACCGTTAGCTAGGAAGCTCCCCCCGCGTACTTGCCCATCTTCTGTGATTTTTCATAGTACAGCTGCATTATCCGGAACGGATGGTACTCCATGGCGATCTTATTTTTCATTTTCTATTTCCTTCAGTTTTTATTCCTGACAAAACGTTTTATTCTCTGAAGTCATGCGAGACGGAACCCGAATATTCCGACGGAATCAGCCGGTGCTCGTGTTTAGCTGTGGATGGAGGGTGCGGGGTCGCATCCGGGTTTCGCTCGCGGCTGCGGTTGGTTCGCGACCAAAAGCGCGACCATACCATGTGCTTTGTCCAACCCCGAAAGAGAGGTCTCCGCGCCCGTTACATCCCCTGACGTTGACCCTCACACATCCATTTCTTATTTATTTTTATTTATTTATTTTGTTTTTAAATCTTTTTACTCAATCGATTGCGTTCGCGGCAAGCCCGGTAATTATGGCGATCCGGCCGGACCCGAGCTGAACTTTTGGACTCTGGACTCGATTGGAGGAAGGGTAAGATAGTAAAAACATGGAGAACGGCGTGCTCGGTGCAAAGCGTGAAGGCGTGGGAGGAGGACGTGGGACCCGGGAGCTCGGGGACCAATCATCTTGCCCGAGAAAATCGGGCCCCAAATCATCGCCCTTATCGCAAAAAGCTCGGCATTTTCCAGTGGCAACCGGCTGCTGCCGGTGGGAAATCCGACGTGGAGGCTCCGGCCTCGCATCGAGAAACGATGAAACGGGCGTTATCCGGTCTAGGATTCTTAAGGGAAACGCAACTGCGGATGTGGCGATGACAACAGATTCTGAATCCGTTAGAGGTTGTTAAGGGCGGAGATCGAGGGTTAAGGTAGCCGTTAACCATGGTTAAGTGGGAGCAGTAGGGGAGGAAGCTTCTTCTATAAATGGCCCCTCGATCGGTGCTCTTTTCCGACACTCTCTACTGCGCCTTTCCTCTCTCTCTCTCTCTCTCTCGGGCGTTTCCTTCTTTCCGCTTTTGTCACTCTCTCGGATCTGGGAGAGCACGAGGCTTGCTGGAGAGTGACGGGGAGAGGGGAAGCGGCGGCAATGGCGGCGTCTTCGAAGTGGATCTCTCTGCTGGTTCTAGGGCTGCTTGTGCTTCTCGGCGGAGGGTTTGGGTTGATTGGGAGCCGGAGGTCCTCTGCTTCGAGGTGCATTGTTCTTCTCTTCCTCTGTTTCTTCTTTCTAGCGTTGCTTCTCGATGAAGCGCCGGGATGTGAATTCTTCTACTGAACAAGTGTTGAAAAATGGGGTCTGATGGGGATTCTTGAACTGCTCCTTGTAATGTTTGTGGGTTTTCTGAAATTTTTTGAGTTTCTCTGAATATTTCTGGCGGCTTTTTCTTCAATATATGCGAGATTTATGAGAGGATTTCTTCAATAGGGTTTTTTTTTGTTGTTTTTAGAAGGAAAGAAAGCTTAAAATTCAGGAAAATGCCAAACCCTAGAATCCGAGACGGCGGAAAGTGCTCGTATTAATTAATTGATGTTGGTGTTTGCTCGCAGTGAATGGGGCACCGCGACTGCAAGGAGGAGCTTGCGAGGAACTTCACAGGAAAATGGAACTGCTCTCACCGCCACGGCCGCGAGGTTAGTTCGGCATCCTTGAACCACTTCCTCTAGATCTTTCTTCGCCAATCTCAGCCGTTAGACCTTTCCTTTGTGAGTTCCGTTTTTGTTTTCGTTATGGCGCCGACTGTCCTCCGGAGATTCGCCTCTGCGCGGCTCTTGATAACGGACCCTAAACTAGGAAAAAGACATTGCCGACCGTCCGGGTCTCGCTCCGCGGATCTCAGCCGTTGGCCCGTTCCTTTTGTCCGCCCCCTGCCCGTTTTCTCGGAAAACGGGAAAGTCGAAACGAATCGAATCAAATCAATTTGGACTAAATTCTCATCACGTTCCCGCCATCGGACAGCAGTCAATTCCAAGGACGAATTCGAATTTCGCCGATTTTTTTTTCTTTTTTCTGTCTTCTATTTTTAATTTCATTCCATTTGGTTTTCCAAGGGTAGAGTCGACACCTCGACCTCTACCCAGTGGTACGTATGTACTAATAGGGGTATTCTCGTCATTTGAATCGCAGGTCAGACTCAGGGGCGGTAGTGGGCGCAGTCGACGATCCGGAGATCGTTGCGTCCATGGTGCACATGTGAGCGCTTCCAAATTCTTTCATTTTTTTTTTATAATAATTCAGTTAGTAAATTTCGAAATTTACATTTTCGTGAATTTTCCAACATCGTTTGTTTTTGGCTCTGGCATCGGATTCTAATTTTTTTCAAATAATATAATTGAGCTAATAATATTTTTCCGCACGTGATAAACATAATCGCGGTATAAATTAATTAATTGGTGGGTCCTATCAATTCAATTGTGTGGTTAGGGAATTTGCAGGCGCACGTGCCTGAGGCCACTACCCCGTGTATTCTGCCAAAAGCGCACAGCCATTTATCGCTCTCTCCAGCATTTGTTTGCGGCATTTCTGTTTGGTTTTTCGCTTTGGAGCATTCACACAGACACGCACGCACGCTTCTTTCCGTTTTATTCTCTAGCCATATTTTGTCTTCAATCTCTCGGGAGAGTTCATGTCCTGTTCTCATACGTGTCCATCGCATGTTCCGCTGTCGGCTGCCTGTAGGATTCACCAATAGATATAACTTGTGTTTGATTTTAATGTAGGAATCACATTGTTTCACTCATAAAATCTCTGATTACCTAAGCAAGTTTGAGCAGGAGCATAGGCAACAGCACGGCGCGCCGGAATCTTGGATACCTGTCCTGTGGCACAGGCAACCCAATCGACGACTGCTGGCGCTGCGACGCGGATTGGCATCTCAACCGCAAGAGGTTGGCCGACTGCGGCATTGGCTTCGGGCGCAATGCAGTCGGTGGCCGCGACGGTCGCTACTATGTCGTCACCGACCCCGGCGATGATGATCCTGTGAACCCACGACCGGGAACCCTCAGACATGCCGTGGTCCAGGATGAGCCACTTTGGATTGTATTCCAGCGGGACATGGTTATCACGCTCAAGCAGGAGCTTATCATGAACAGCTTCAAGACGATCGATGGACGGGGTGCGAATGTCCACATTGCTAATGGCGCCTGCATCACCATTCAGTTCATCACCAATGTCATCATCCATGGTCTCCACATTCATGACTGCAAACCCACTGGCAATGCCATGGTCCGCAGCTCCCCGTCCCACTACGGGTGGAGGACTATGGCCGATGGAGATGCTGTTTCTATCTTTGGTTCCAGCCATATTTGGGTGGACCACTGCTCACTCTCTAACTGTGCCGATGGTCTGGTTGATGCAGTCTTGGGCTCCACTGCCATCACCATCTCCAACAATTACTTCACCCACCACAATGAGGTATATGAGATTTCCCTTCTCTTCTGTTTAATGCTGTTTTACTGCTAGACGCGCAACCCGTTAATGGAAAAAATTTAAAAATAACTAAGCGGTGAATGCTTTGTTGGCTAAAGGTGATGCTTTTGGGACACAGCGATTCCTACGAAAGAGACAAGTCCATGCAGGTAACCATTGCTTTCAACCATTTCGGGGAGGGTCTCATCCAGAGAATGCCAAGGTACTTCCAGTCCACTCATCTCAAAATCAATGTCATTTCTAGCCATAGTTCCAGCACGCATGGAAATAAGTGGTGACCTTGCTTTCCCTGTTTTGAATTAACTGAGTACTTGACAAAAAATCTAAAAAATTTGCAGGTGCAGACATGGTTACTTCCATGTGGTGAACAATGACTACACCCACTGGGAGATGTATGCAATTGGTGGGAGCGCGAGCCCAACCATCAACAGCCAGGGGAACAGATACCTCGCGCCAGCCAACCCTTTTGCCAAGGAGGTAATTTTGGCTGGAATTCACTTATCTATTGTGTGTTGATGATCTATATATATATATATCGCGCATTAAACTCTTGGTTCTGTTTAACAACAAAACAGGTTACCAAAAGGGTGGAGACGGCTCAGGGTGTGTGGAAGGACTGGAACTGGAGATCAGAGGGCGACCTGCTGCTAAACGGCGCCTATTTCACTCCGTCCGGTGCAGGAGCATCGGCTAGCTACTCGAGGGCATCCAGCCTGGGAGCCAAGTCTTCATCCATGGTCGGCTCCATTACTTCAGGTGCAGGTGCTCTGTCCTGCCGCAAGGGTGCTCAATGCTAGCACGCAAGCCCGGCGGCTTTTTACTGCAGACCAAAGAAGAGAAGAAATTTGTCCGACTGTGCGGCAAATTTTACCTGACGCAGTTGGCTTTATACACCATCTCGTTTCTCAACCTCCGCAGGCCTCCGCTATATTTGGAGGGGCTGCGGAAGCGTTGTTGATTATAGTTGTTTCTGGCCCCCTTTTTTTTCTTCTTTCATCGCGTGGTGTTTGGTTGTCTATTTTGTTATTTGTTTGTCTTGTGCACGAGGTGTCGAAGTGGTTTGAACTTTCATTGTGGGTCTTCTTCCATATATAGAAAGCATTAGCATGGATATGATTTAGATATATGCACACTATTGTTGTTATGGATTATTCCGAAGTGAAAGCAAAATGGCTTCTATATTGAGGTGTTGTTACCTTGGCTTGTTTAGTTGCCTTCGCATGTGTTTTTGAATGAATTAGAACGAGGTGAGTCGATGGTTGAAATGGATTGCACACATCAGATACGGTCCACGACAGCCGTTATTTGCTCATGGTTTCAGGTGTCAGATCTCATTGGTGGATTGAATGCTTATTACTGAATCGAATTCGTATAGAACTGAAGGTACATAATAAAAGCCTGAATGCTCCGCAGACACCACACCAGTCTGGGGGTTATGTGTCTGCTGCTGTGCTGTTGGATAATCAATCTAAAAGCCATCTAGAATGGCATTTAATTGAAACAAGTATAGAAGAGGATATCAGCAGCACACTGACAAAAGCAAATCTGAGCAGAAGCTCAAACTTTTGTTTTTGTATTTGGGTCCAGGAAGTATGCCCACTAGCATCTCCTCCTGGCAAGCACCTGTTCTCGATCTTTTCTTTTCACTCATCTCCCTGTCGCCCTGCATATGATGCCCGACCAGACCTTACCATACAACAACTGGGTGGTTCGCAAATATTTTTTTTACCGGGAGAAACGGGACCAGTGCATCAAAAGTTTCCAAGATGCTCGTCAACAGGGACAACTTTTTCCTCCAAAAACATTTATGCCCTCGGTGCCAGCATCACGGAAGCATATGTTCGCTCCGAGCTTTCTTCTCCTCTGGAAAAATAACCGTTTGATTTGAGATTAAAATTAAGATTAGTATTTTTAAAAATTAATTTTTTTTTTAAAAAATTAATATTATTTATTTTATACCGTTATTAAATTAAATAATTTTTCAAATTTTAAATTATTATAACATTAATTTTAATAAAAAAATTATTAATTTATAAAAATGATTCACAACTCTTAATTCGAACCAAATGTTCGCTGAATGTTTAACTTAATTTAACTCTGATGATCCTCTGAGTTAAAAATTTTCCCAAACAAGGAACAAAATTTGAAGCCTCCAGCGGCATGTTTCCTGCAGATGGTCTCAGGAGTTTGAACGGAAGTTGCAAAGCCACAGGCAGATTCTGTTTCTGAGACTCAAAAAAAGAGAAAAGAAGCGAAGGTAACTCTGCAGAGACTCTGAGTGTTTCGTTCTTTTAGTCAAGTTTGTTTCGACGTCAGAGGCTGGCAGCATTTCAAACAGCCTAATCTCCAGTTTGACTCGGAGCTCAATTGTTTGACATGGAAGATTCGAGGGAAAAAGAAAGTCTCTCCGACTGCGTTCGCACTTTGGACTTTGTCTTTGTTTATATTCCAAAGCTGATCAAAGGTCAATTCGTTGGAATTGGAAGCTGCAGGGCGGTACACAAAGTGTTGTATGGGTCATCACCAACCCCCCATATCAGACATTTAAACAACCTCCCGTTTCTTCACAGGAGAAGAAAGTGTTGTTTTTCTTCGCCAACCTCCAGTTTCAAGAACACCAATGGAAAACAAGCTATCCGCTCCATACGGAAGAGCTCTGAGATCTGTTGTTTCTCTGAGACCAGCAAATTTTTTCTTTGAAACGTATCCGTTTTGAGTCGGAAATACACGAGAAAATTGCTGTTTAGAGACAATTGCAGATACAGAGCTCCGTATCCTGTATCGTGGCTTTATTCAATTGTTTTCTTTCAGCTTTTTTGAATTAAAAATCGCCAAATAAGCCATCTTTTATTGTTTTCTTTCTGAAAAGGTTCGGCTTTCTCATCAAAGAGGCATCGTAAACAAAGAGACAGAATAATCGCGCCAAAATCTTCTTCTTTTTTTTGTTAATTATACGTAACCATGAAGATTTTTCTCGCTGCTTCTTTTTTCTTTTGCAACTTGCTTGTATCTCGAACTAGATTCTCATGCTTCAGTGGATATTCTTTTTTGGCTTGCAATGCGGTTCTGAGTTGCGATGGATATGTTGCCACTATTTCAGACAAGAAGTTAAGTGGGGGACAATGTCGATGGACACTGTAGGCCATTTGTCTCCTGAACATATTTGGATTTGGTCAACAAAAGACTCGATTAAAGATGAAAATCTCTACTTCTTTTTTTCAGAAATATCTGCTAACTTCGTCTCTTTACTTGCTCGATGTATTTTTCAATAAATTTCCGTCATCGATCATCAATTTTAACGATAATTCAATAATTAAAATCCATTTTGCAATACAAACCAGGTAATTAAGTAATAAGTAGAAATAGTAAGTTCTGGCCATAGTAAAAATTTTCAAATTCACACTCTGCAGAGAACTAAGAGCAGCGCAACTGAGCATAAAAAAGGGTGCAAATAGGAGGATGATGGCAGCCCTCGTACTCAACACAGCTTTGTTTTGTTAAATCAAAATTCGAGAAATAATAATAATAAATAGAGAAAGACCGTGGAGAGCATCCAGCCCACCAAAGAAACGGAAAGGAAGAAGGGCGCCACCACCCGCACGCCGTCACCCTAAGAAATATTTCTAAATTTCTTCCGTCGCTGGTCCCCGGCTGCCGCCTCCATTTGAAAACCCCTGTTGCTCTCACCTTCGTCCCAAACGATACTATCTATGCAAATCACTTCGCAATTGTACTTGCTTTTTATGTATGCAAAGTCACCAGTTCTGCAACCCTACATCTTTTATTCTGCAGACGGAAAATTCCCAATAATTCTCTCGATCAGTTTTTTTAAATTTTTATCCAATTCCATCACATGATTAAATATTTAATTTATTATTATTTTTTAATTATATGAGTAGAGTTATGATCAAATTATCAAAATTAATTACATATAACTAAAAATTAAATATCATGATAAAAAATAAATATAATTTTTTAAAAATATTTTCATTATAATATTCAATCTTTAAGTATATAAAAATACTGAGTATTATATTAATATAAGATAGTAGACTCTTTTATGACTGGCCATAAAAAGTGAACAGTTAAGACATTTTTCCCACGTAAATTTATTTTTTAAAATATTAATCTAGTTATGTAGACAATCATCCACAGAATTTTTTTATTTATTTATTTCATTTTTAATATAAAAAAAATAAAAAACAACATATAATTTTCTGAAAAAATGAAAATAATGGAATATAATTCTGCCTAAAACTCCATTTCCAAAACCCAACAACCATGTCTTCCCACTCGAAGCCCTGCCCCCGATAAAGCACTCCAAAACCCCCACCTTTTCCTGCTCCCTCCCTTCTTCTTCTTCTTCTTCTTCTTCTTCTTTTATCCTCTCTCTTCAATGGCTTCTCCTCTTCCTCTCGTCCTCCTCTCCCTCTTCTTCTTCCTCTCCTCCATCCCTTCCCTCTCCTCCGACTCCGACGCCCTCCTCCTCCTCGCCACAGTAAAGCCGGCTCTTGAAGGCTCCATCCCCAACCTCCAACTCTCCACCTGGAACTCCTCCACCCCTCTCTGCCTCTGGCGCGGCCTCTCCTTTTCCTCCTCCTCCTCCGCCGCTCTCCGCTGCTCCGACCCCGCTGTACGCTCCAACCTCTCCCTCGTCTCCGATCCCTCCCTCCAGCTCCTCTCCCTCCGCCTTCCCGCTGCCAACCTCTCCGGCCACCTCCCTGCCGAGCTCGCCCGTCTCTCCTCCCTCCGCTCCATTCTTCTACCTTCCAACTCCCTCTCGGGCAGTCTTCCCCTTGACCTTTTCAACTCCCCTGCCCTCTCCGACCTCGACCTCTCGTCCAACTCCTTCGATGGCGGTCTTCCTCCTTCGCTCTGGAATCTCTGCGACCGCCTTGTTTATCTCCGGCTGCATCGCAACTCCCTCTCTGGCGCTGTCCCGGGCCCCGCCATCTCCGACTCTGCCTGCGCAAACCTCCAAGTCCTAGACTTGGGCGAGAACAACCTCACCGGCGGCTTTCCCCTGTTCCTCACCCGGTTTCAACAACTCCAGGAACTCGATCTCGGCGGCAACCGGTTCTCCGGGCCGGTTCCGGGCGAGCTCGCTGGGATGAAAAACCTCCAAAGATTGAACCTTTCCTACAATAACTTCTCCGGCCCGTTGCCGGAGTCATTTAAAGCGGCCAACTTTGGCGCTGAGGCCTTTGCCGGTAACGCGCTTTGCGGAGCGCCGTTGCGTCAATGTGGTTCCAGCTCCGGTCTGAGCTCGGGGGCAATTGCTGGAATCGTGATCGGATTGATGGCCGGAGTGGTGGTTCTGGCCTCTCTGTCAATAGGTTGGGTGCAGGGGAGGAAGAGGAGAGTTGGTCGGAGAGAGGAAGAGGAGGAGATGGAGATGGAGGATGGTGAGAACGGGGCGGATGGTAAGCTCACTGTTTTCCAGGGCGGCGAGCACTTGACGCTGGACGAGGTGTTGAATGCCACCGGACAGGTGATGGAGAAGACGAGCTACGGGACGGTGTACAAGGCCAAGCTCACTGATGGCGGAGCTATCACGTTGAGATTGCTGAGGGAGGGGAGCTGCCGGGATCCGGCGACTTGCTTACCGGTAGTCCGGCAGCTCGGAAGAGCACGGCATGAGAACCTGGTGCCACTGAGAGCTTACTATCAAGGGAAGAGAGGAGAGAAGTTGCTCATCTACGATTACCTGCCTAATAGAAGTCTTCATGATCTTCTTCATGGTATGTGTCCAAAGCTCTTATCTTTTCTCATGTTTTATAGAAGAGGAGTAATTCATGAAACAACAAGTTTTTTGATCTTCAGATTGCTTAGTTTGGAGTATATTTGTCAATTAAAAATGGATAACAGAAATCTGTTGATGTGGAATTTTTCAAACCTTCGCAGTTCTCGTTGAATTAAATGGATCACATGTGGTCAATATCTTTTCGTCTGTAGTTTTTGACCAAGAAAAACAAAGAAGAAAAAAATCAAGGAACAGAAGCCTTCTGTTTCACATATCAGAGCTATTTATTGTGCATCCATTCAGTTTTCAATAAACGAACATAAACCTGTTTAATGTGATCCTCTTTCAGTTCCTACTGAATGGAACACAAGTAATTGATATCTGTAGCTCATATGAGGTTTTTTTTTTCTTCTCCTTGGATAAAATCTAGTTGATTTTAGCGAGATATTATAGTGTTGATTCTTCGGAGGAATTAAGATGAGCATGTGTTGCTTAATCTGCAGAAACTAGAGCTGGAAGGCCATTGCTCAATTGGGCAAGGCGGCACAAGATTGCTCTGGGAGTAGCCAGAGGGCTTGCATACTTGCACACAGGGCACGAGACCCCCATCATCCATGGCAACGTGAGGTCTAAGAACGTGCTGGTCGATGAGTTCTTTGTCCCGAGACTCACCGAGTTTGGGCTTGACAAACTCATGGTCCCTGCGGTGGCCGACGAGATGGTCTCTGCAGCAAAGACGGATGGCTACAAGGCGCCTGAACTGCAAAGGATGAAGAAGTGTAGCCCCAGGACTGACGTATACGCTTTTGGGATAGTTCTCCTGGAAATCCTGATGGGGAAGAAGCCTGGGAAGGATGGGAGGACTGGGGAAATGGCCGACTTGCCTTCCATGGTGAAGGCGGCAGTGCTAGAGGAGACGACAATGGATGTGTTCAACATAGAGGTGCTCAGGGGGATACGGAGCCCAACAGAAGATGGCATCGTGCACGCACTAAAGCTGGCAATGGGGTGCTGCGCCCCGGTGGCTGCAGTCCGGCCGGACATGAACGAAGTGGTGAAGCAGCTGGAGGAGAACAGGCCGAGGAACAGGTCTGCTTTGTATAGTCCTGCAGATACAAGGAGTGAGATTGGCACACCATTTGGATAGTCGTTTTGACTTTCATATAATAACCGTGGGACATGTTAGCTCTGCCTGCCCTTCCAAAGGAAGGAGATTGCTTGTATTGGTTTGGTGTAACTTGGCAATCTTCATGTCCAAATTCATGAAGCTGTATATTGGAGGAGGTTCTATAGATGATTAGAAGTTTGTTATCTGATGAATGACTGAATTGAATGCTTCATTCTTCTTCATCATCTTTCAGATTTGATATGCTGCAGTTTTGGGTGCCGTGTCTTTGTACCTGTCAGAGTTTATCTGAATAGTATGGTGATGCAGAATGGATTGCAAGAGGAATTGGACAGATCACTGGCTGGAGAAAAGAAAAGGTATGAATGGCACATGCCGTGTAGTGTTTGCATAAGCTACTAGGAATTGTTCCATCCGCCATCTTCAGTATCAGAAACACGTGAAAATTCTCCTCAGCGCGCACAATCTTTTCCATTGAACTTTGCATGTTTTTTGTCTGGCAAATTGACACAAACACCCAGAACTGATGCCCAAAAGCAAGAAGGGAACGCAGAAAAGTTGGCAGCATTGTGGTGCTCTTTTCTGGTGGGAGTTCTTCTTTTTCCCTTTTCTTCTCTGTTGATATCCGCCGGATTCCTTGAGTTGATTTGCTTGGTTTAGGCCATTAGAGACAGTGTTGAGCATATAAAAGCATGTAACTTGGATTCTAAATTCCGGACGCAGCAGCGTATTTTGGCATTTAATCAGACAATATCTTTAGCTGTATTTTCTTGAAAGCAAGAGTTTAATGCTTTTCTAGTTGTGTGTATCACAGCGTATCATTTAAGATCCAGCAAGTAATTAATAGTTAATTAATTTCAGGAAATACCCAAATCGATCACGAAATTGGGAAGGAACGCTGTCCCGGTTTCGGGCCGCCGGAATTGTATCATATCTGCTATCGAAATTGAAAATATTATACGAAATGGCTTGACTTCATACAATTTTGCTGGACATGTAGCAAGAATTTTTTTTTTTTTTTGTAATTATTGTATGTTGTCCGTCGTTGTTGATTAATTATTGTCTTTATAAGAGTTCGGGTTGCAGATCGAAATCGCTGAACTATTATGGTTTTTATTTGATTGGTCATAACACTTACGGATTTGATAAAGGTATCGAGTAAGATGGATAATAATCCAAATTATGAGATAATATTATCTCGTGTTCTGGATGCATTACATTCAGCGAAACATGCGGAACTGAAGTGCCCAAGGACATCTTCAGGTGGAGGAACCGAGGGATGAAGGTTTAAAAGGAATAACCAGAGTAGAACTTAATGAGCGATAAATGTAAAACAATTTTATTTAGATACCATATAATTTTGCAATAAAACGCAATTTCTGCTCATGCATGTGGGCATTGGAGGAGAGAACAACAGCGCAACAGATGCTAGGGTTTCCAAACTTTCCATTTTTATGCCTCTAAACCTCTATATAAACAGCCACTCCTCGTCACATTTTACTCACTAATTTATTTTCCTTTAATTGCCAAATAGTAAGTTTCTTCTCTTTCCTTCTTTCCACTGCTTCTCCATTCTTCTCTTTCTTCTTCGTCCTCCTTTTCTCTCTTCATCCTCTACTTAAGAAGGATCTCCCTCTCAAGAGATCTCCTCCTCATGTTGATCCATGATTAACCATTATCAATCATGTACTAGTTTGTGTTCATGAAATATATACAAAAGCATGAAAGAGATTATTTTCTCGATAGATAAATATAAACCGAAGATAAACTTTTCGATATTTGCTTAGTTTACATTCATTGATTCGTTAATATTGCTAATCATCACCAATATTAAAGGTAAACAAAATCCATGAACGAAATTATTTATCCTCGCATAGATAGATGTTCCCCTCCTCCATCGTCGTCCTCGTCATCTTCTTCCATCTATTTCTCTTATCAACTTGATGTGATTTATCTCCGATACAGGAATGGCTGGGGGAGCAGAGAGGAGTCCTACTCATGAACAAGGAAGAGAAGAAATGACTGAAGATGGACGTAGGGATGAAGGGAAGCGCTATGGCTGCAGGTACTGTGAGAGGGTCTTCTTGACAGCCCAAGCACTGGGTGGCCACCAAAATTGCCACCGGGAGCAGCGCGCTGAGGAAGCAAGACGCGACGAGTTAACTGTCAAGTACTTCCCAGTGAAGATCAACCGTCTGCACCCTACTATTCCACCTCCTCCTCCGTCGGCTCCGCTGCAAATCGTCTTCTCGAACGGCAGCCAGTCCTCTCTCACATTGTCTTATAACTACTACCCCGGTCTTTTTAACTCCCGAACTGCTTCGTCTTCCTATCCTAACTATGGATTTCGCGGCGCTGCGGGTGCAAGAGCTTCTTCTGTGCATAACGTGGACCTCACACTGCGTTTGGGTCCTCCCGGAGTTCCTCCAGAAGAGGAGAGGGAAGATGGTGAGGCCAATTTGAAGAAGAAGAAGCATGGCCGCGAGTGATTGATTACTTGGTAGAGGAAATAATGCAAATATATAGGGAGAATAAGATCTAAATGAGTTAGATTATGATGTTCTTTTCCCTTAGACGAGTTTGCATGCAAGGGAAATCTATACTGTATCATGTCATACTATAAATTTGTGAACAAAGTGTTCATTATTTCTTTGATCTATTAATTTTCTCCTGATTGAGATACACGAATATGGTTATGCATTTGAAACCTTTTGATATAACGATTGTTGAATGTCAAACTTGATCCCATCTCGACTGCTTGCAACTATCGGGACACGTCGTTTTGGTTCACTCACGGCCTCCCTCGAAATAGAGCCTCGTACTGCATTAAAAAATGAATCCAAAACCCTTAAAAGATTTAATTTATCATTTAATAATTTTCATATTAGTAATTAATTAGTTTAAAGAATAATGCAGTTGGGCATTTTTTTAAAAAAATTTGAAATATGCAGCAATACCTTTTTGGGCCCAGAGTATTTACATATTTACATCACATGAAAGCTCGAAAAATAGAAAACTTTTGAGGAGTAATACGAAAATTATTTCTGTTTTTAATCCTTTTAATTACGATATAAACCCATTTCAGAATTATTATTAAATTATTGTGCGAAGGCCCGAGCATTCATTCAAGTGGGCTGGGTCTGACCGCCACCCGTCACGGCAGGCCTCGGTATTTTTAGCCCAGCACGGGCACGTCGCGCTTCTAGAAGCCCTTCCGTCCGAGGTTCCCACTCCACAGCGGTGCCCGCGCCGCGACGAATTCCAGACCCTCATCCGCTTATCACTCCGATCCGCTACTCCCACGGCACATGCCCATCCATGCAAACCACAGCCGCATCCCCGATTCAACGTTCTTATAGCCGTTGGATTTCGACAGCTGTAGAGTCCTAATCTCGTATTCCCATTGGATTTGCCAGCTGTCGACAGGAGGAGTCCAATTCAAGAAAATACCTGCACCGATGGGAACACCGAAGGGTTACTTGTTACCGACGTTGCGCACGCGAGAAATAAAAGGACCTCTTGCCGCCAGTCTCGAGGAGATCGAAGAAGAGAGAGAAAAGATGGAGAAGGCGATCGGCAGGCAGAGGGTTCTCCTCCAGCACCTCCTCCCGTCGTCATCCTCGCCGAATGAATCCCAATTTCTTTCGGTACCGTTGTTTTTGTTATTTTCTGTTAGGATTATTAGTGATTTATCGAATTCGGGATAGATTTTGTGAATCGAACATCTGATTGTAGAAATTCTATGGTTTCTCTTCGTCTTTCTGGATGTTGATTTTGGCATGGTATAGGGTTCTGGATTCTCACTCACCATTTTTATTTTGGAGAATTAGGGTTTGTGGATCATATGTTTGTCTCCGATTGTGAGAAATGGATTTTAATATTTGGATGTTCTTAATTTCCTCGTTTTCGGAGGTTTCTGATTGTCAATTATCTTTGTTTCTTCATGCGCAGGCATCGGCTTGTGCCGCAGGGGATAGTGCAGCGTATCAGAGGAGCTCTTGCTATGGAGATGATGTCGTGATCGTAGCGTATGTTTGGTTTCTTTGCTTTCAAAGTTGCACATAGTTTTGATATTGGGTTGGTCTGTGGACTTTTCTTGTTTCAGTATAAGAACCTTTTGACTTGATTCCTCCATTTTGTTCTTATAGAAACAAACACGTATATACTGGAAAATGAAAACTCTGTTTTTCTCATTTTTTTTTCTTTCTCTTGTGATGCCCAATTTTGCTTTGTAATTTGTCACATTTATATTGCTTTTTTGGCGAATATACTACTAGAGCGCTTGAATTATAGCCCTTTCTCGAGTATGAAACTACAACTGCTGTTTTGGCACTTTTGATTTATATGATAAATAAATATGTTTGCAGGGCATACCGAACTCCAATTTGCAAGGCTAAGCGTGGGGGTTTCAAGGATACGTTCCCTGAAGAACTTCTCACTCCGGTTCTTAAGGTTCATTTCAAAATTTTTTTCCAGCCTGAGTTCTTAAAGTAAAATAGAAACATGTTTATTTGATTGAGATTGAATTTTACTTACAGGCGTTGATAGATAAGACTAAAATCAATCCAAATGAAGTTGGCGATATTGTGGTTGGATCAGTCTTGGGACAGGGCTCCCAAAGAGCCATTGAGTGTAGGATGGCAGCATTCTATGCTGGTTTCCCAGGTATGTATATTTTGTCCTATGTTAGTATTTCACTTTTGACATCATTAGACTAATTCTATACTTTGTCATTTAGAAACTGTTCCTGTCAGAACGGTGAATCGCCAATGTTCTTCTGGTTTACAAGCTGTGGCTGATGTTGCTGCAGCTATAAAAGCTGGATTCTATGACATTGGTAATATTCAAAAAATTCTTCTGGGTACTGGATTTGATTTGTTCAGTTTTTAACCTTATTTACTGCTATTAACTGATGCAGGCATTGGAGCTGGGTTAGAATCAATGACTGTGAATGCTACTGGTTGGGAAGGAACAGTTAATCCAAGAGTAAGTTTCTATGCGTCTCTTCTTTGTGAAGTTTATGCTTTGTGGATATGTTGACATGCTGGAGGTGATACCTGACAAATTCTCTATGTCTTAGGTAAATACCCTTCAACAAGCCCAAGATTGTCTTCTTCCTATGGGTGTTACCTCAGAAAATGTTGCACACCGTTATGGAGTAACACGACAAGAACAAGATCAGGCTTCTGTGAGTTTTCTCTGATTTATACTATTATGTTTCTTTTGCATAAGAAAATGGTTCTGATGATTCAAATTTTGTTTCAGCTAGAATCCCATAAGCGGGCTGCTGCAGCAACTGCTGCTGGGAAATTCAAAGATGAAATAGTGCCTGTGGTGACAAAGGTGAGAGTTGCAGCTACTGGGTGCAACTACTCCTTTTCTTGTTCAGCTAAATATCTTATTTGGTCACTGATGTTGTTTAATATCAAGTCTATGACAATGGATTGACATTTTGATGGAACAGTTTCATTTAATTTGCATCTAATGATTTGTTGAAATGTTTTGAATGTCAATTTGAGATTGTGTTTCATGTGTTTTTTTAGTAAAATATAGGGAAATGATCACCTTGGTAGAAGTTGGAAATACAGCTGCTAGGCAAAGGTTTCTCTCTTTGCAGCTGCTTGTATTGCTGTTATTGGTGGTGGTGTTAATTTTTTTTTTTTTGGTTGTGTGTGTAGCTACTGGTTATTGCTATTGTTATCTTGCTGGTGCTGTGGTTTTACCTCTGTTTGCATGTTCTTTTGTAGATTGTGGACCCAAAAACCGGGGATGAGAAACAAGTCACAATCTCTGTGGATGATGGCATTCGGCCAGATACAATGCTCTCAGGTCTTGCAAAGCTCAAGCCTGTATTCAAGAAGGATGGAAGCACTACTGCTGGTATGAAGGACTTAATTTGGTGATGTTGCTGAGACTTGTCTGATTGGCAGCTGTGTGTCCTGAACATCAACAATTGTTTTTGCAGGCAATTCTAGTCAAGTGAGTGATGGTGCTGGAGCAGTTCTCCTCATGAGGAGAGATGTAGCAAATAAAAAAGGGCTTCCCATACTCGGAGTTTTCAGGTTAGAATTCTGAGATTACGCTGGCTATCTCTTTTAATCCACATCTGGAGAGTTTTTTTCTGCCAAGAAATCTGTCCAATGTTTGTTTTGACATGCACATCCAATCTGGATATGACCATTTATTTCTTTTGGGGCAGCCTTGACATTGAGCTAAGGTGTACTCGGTAGCTTTGCATCATTAGAGCATGATAACATCTGATTCCAATATGGCAAGCAATCTTTGTTGGGTAGTGCTTAGGAAAAAAAACCTTTATTTCTATTATATCAAACAACTTTTTCTTAAAATGGCAAAAAAAACCTTCTCTATTATTACCATGGCTGTCTTCTGACAGTCGTGGGTTAGCCCATCAAAACATAATCACTTGTCAAAGCAATATTAACTAAAATCATTTATCACTAATTCCCTGAGATCTTCTTTTTTATACATCACTCAATGAATTTTGCTTTCATTTGTGGCTTTCTCATTCATCGAAATCCCTCCCAATCAGACCTAATATTCTATGATTTCTATTTGTGCTGTAGGAGTTTTGCTGCAGTTGGAGTTGATCCAGCTGTCATGGGTGTAGGTCCTGCTGTTGCAATACCAGCTGCATTGAAATATGCTGGTCTTCAGATTGAAGATATTGACCTCTTTGAAGTTAATGAGGTAACAATTTCAATTTGGAGATTGTCTTTATTTAAACTCCTAAATAACGACTTATTAACTTCTCGTTGCATTCTTTGTAGGCCTTTGCCTCACAGTTTGTGTATTGTCTGAAGAAGTTGGAGCTTGATCCATCCAAGGTGAATGTCAATGGAGGTGCTATTGCTCTTGGGCACCCTCTAGGGGCGACAGGTACATCAAAATTGTAGTAGATCATTTCCTTCTGACTTTTGGATTGTAGAATGGTACTGCTGGCTGTAGTGCTGTTTCTCCAAAACGAAAATGGTTTTTTTAAAATAAGAGTAAGCTTTTATTTTCTTATTTGTGGTGCTAAGTTGAACTTTTCTACGAGGGTATTGAATTGGCTGAGTTGCATTTTTCCATGTAGAACAGTTTCTGCAGTTTTGCATCCAATTTCTCTAGTTAGTCCATTCAAGACTGGGATTTTCCTTGATTGTCCTCTTAATGAGGTTCTAGGGAATCTACAGGCATTATTCAGAACAATCATACTTATCACATGGAATATAAATAAGCAGGAAGGTTTAGTATTGTAGTTTGTAGATGTTTTTATGACCATCCTGTTTGGCTTTTATGGTTCAGTTTGAGGACTCTTTTAGTCTATTGGGAATTTTGAGTCTTTTGTTGTTGTATTGTGGTTGATTCTCATCTAGTGTTGCCATCAATTCTGTCACAGATAAATTTAGATGGAAGTTATATTGCTGTTACACATTAATCTACCTATCAAGGAAAATAAACAAGTTAGCATTACAGTGAAGTGCAGTGATTGTGCTATTGTTTCCCCCTTGTTTCAAAGAAAATCTACAAAATATTTTTCTTGGTAAGAACTTCATAGGATTTTGCTTTGTAAAGGTTACCGCAAGTAAGTTGTCAGTAATTTAGATTCAAGTCATCTGGAAGATGTTTGAGTAAGCACCACCCACATGTAGTCTTAAATCTTCTTGTTAGGTGTGTGAGATTGATGTAAGATGGTTACCTTCGATCCCTTGTAATCATCGTAACCCTTGGTTGTTTTTTTTTTTTTTGGTTTCGGAGCAAACCTGGTGATTGCTATTGCATAAGATAGGCAAGCCATCTAGAAAGCAGTTCGGTACATTATTATGCAGCCTAAGCTGGTTAAAATACAAAACACTGCCATATCATGTTTAAGCTACATTCGGTGTTGTTTCTGCCCTCCCAGGTTGCTTATCTGTACTCAATAGTCCCAGTAGTGATGCCTAGGTTCTCTGTTTCTTCTTCTTTGGCTGCTGCTTCTTCTATTCTTCATCTTAACCCTTTGTTAATTCATTGGGGGTTTTTGGACCCCACTTTCATCTAAGAGAAAAACACTTTGCTAATCCATTAAATTGAGATGCGCAGGTACCAAGGCTGCTTAAGTTCTATTATTATTCCTGTTGATTGTACAACAGATATGAACGCCAATATGATCAAAGAAAAAAAGAATGTTGTTTCTAGATTATTTAGGAGAAAGAAAGATCCATTAGTAATGAACAATGTTTGAAAGAAGAGTACTGGTGGTATGTTTTCTGATTCTAGTGTAAGGTCTTGACAAGGATTATTTGGTTTTCCATATGCATTTGCTGGCAAGCTCAGGACCACTCAGATGATTCATGAGAAATCTTAGCATATGCTACTTTTCCATGTAGGTGCTCGCTGTGTGAGTACACTCCTGAATGAAATGAAGCGCCGAGGCAAGGACTGCCGGTTTGGAGTAATCTCTATGTGCATTGGTCCGGACCCTCAAGTGGCATCACTTTCTCTCATCACACCAATGCTTGAATGAGCATATATGTTGACTAGGTAAATTTTCTTACAGGATCTGGAATGGGAGCTGCAGCTGTTTTTGAGCACGGAGATGGAGTTGATGACCTCAAATATGCCCGGAAGATTGAATCCAATAACCTTCTATCCAAGGATGCTTTGTAGGTCCTTACCCAACTTGCCGTGCAAACAGGTCCCTACCTATCCAGGGCTAACAGTATTCAATAATTGCATTAGAAAACACCTTGCTGCTACACCTTCAGTAATTTATATGCTTTTTTTTCTTCCTGCCATTACTTTTTTCTGAATGGAACTATTTTTATCTTGTGATAATGGGCGTCCATATAAATTATTAGAGAATTGGCACATATATTACCTCTTTTAAATCTTATTTGTTGATTCTATAATTTTTAGTGTAATTATTTTTGGCCTGCGGAGAACATTGCTGAGCTTCTTGACTAGCTCAGCAGCAGATGTGCTTATTGAGTTCATTCTGGATCCTTGTTTGGAAAAAGGTATGTTTTTGGGTTCCCCTTACCATTTTCATTCTTAGCATATGAATTTGAAACGTTGTGTTGGCAGCTAATGCAAAGATATCTTTCTCAAAATGAATATTTTATATGGCAATCAGCTAGGAGCATTTTTCATGAGTAGTTGTTATCAACGGATTTAGTCTGATCTGTTGGTTGGCAGGCATCAGCTTTTTTAGGTATTATGTTATTGCAACCTTATCTTACAAAAGATTGCATTGTCTACTAGTGACCGTTGTGTGTTGACATAGTTGTGGTACTTTAATGAAATGGATAGGTTAGGAGACAAAAGGCAAAGGGAAACAGTAGGATATAATATAGTAGATAAAAAAGAATGAGATGGAAAAGCAAAGTGCGAGCTTATTCCTGCGTACCCTCACCACCCCAACATCAAATGCTTTAATCAATATTTACCTCTTTATAATAAAGCTTTGTGGTTTGCTTTCATATTTCCTCTTTCAATTCTTTCTTTTCTCCATCGGTCTTTCCTTGTACGACCCCATTGGTTGCTGTCAGTTTTGAAAGAAGCACTCAATCCTTTCTCAAATATCGAGTTTCTGTTTGTTTAATTGGATTCTGCTGCTTATCTTTGGGCCAGCAGAATTTTTCTGGAACTCTTCGCAAGTATTTTGTTGTGGAGAACCACCATCCTTGCTTGTAAAATTCAAAAGCCACTAGTATATGCGACGGCTAATTGCAGCTTTGCTATGAAACTTCTGTCAAGTACTTCTCCTCGCACAAAGTACCAGCGCTGTTCGTGAAGCAGATGCATCATGGTCTAATCGAGTGGAGACAGGTTCTCTAAAGCATCAAGGTGCCGCGCATCCTGGTCCTCGGCGCTTTGTGGAATCAGAAGTGAGCAGTGTTTGAATCTGTTCATCTGAAAAAACAAAAAAAAAAAAGAGGTCAGGACATCATGACTCTACGCCAAGCGCCAAGAGGTTGCGTAACCAATCGTTTTTTACACCCATGGCCTCTTTTAAGCTCATCAAACAATCGAAAGCGAAGACCAAGAAAATCCACATTTCGACGACTCATGATCACATCCATTCCACGCCTTTGAATGCTTCGCCGTCCAATGGAGGTCTGCTCATGGTAGACCCTGTAGACGATAGCAACTGCTGCCCATGTGAAATCGCGCAGACGTGGTTATTGATGAAGTCCGAAGAAGAGGAAGAACAAGAGCCGAGAGTCTCGGAGACGCGAGACAATCGCTGGTTGGGTGGAAAATGAATCATGGCGAGTGGGGTGCGCGCATCTGCCCCTTCCATCATCGCGAATCATGTCACTCCGTGGTCCCTCCCTGTCCCCGCGTGCCCCGCTCTGCCTTCCTCGCCTGAGACACGCCACTCGACTTAATCTACAACCATCGATCCTGCCTCGCGATCTGATATCGTCTATTATGCATACGCCTCGAGATGTGTACATGGGTGACGATCTGGAGGGCGGAGTACTGTGGCGCGGAGTTTGAGGCGATCCTTTGCAAGTCTTTATGGGTGCGGGACCCAAGGCCGCGGTCTCCCAGTGGGCCCCGCCGTACACAGGGGTGCCTGTCGGCCCAGCTGGCGCCGCTCGCACGTGTTGCCCCGCGGGCTGGGGCCCGCTATGCCGGCTTGTCCCGCCTCCCACTAATTCTGTCTCCCTCTCTGCTTTTTGGTTGGGCTCGAGACGCTTTTCACTCCTAATAATCTTCCCGCGATAAATTCCTCCATTTTTTTTTTTTTTTTTGTTGGGCGGATGGTTTATTCACGATAAATTTCTCCGTGACGCCCAGAAATTTCAGTATTAGTGATCTTGTACCAAAAAGTTAGCTACCAGTTCCGACTGGGCTGCATTTGCAAGCCACTCCGTTGATTTTGGTGATCGGACGGTGGAATTATCTCCGCGTGCGATTGGTCGTGCAACAAATTAGAGCCAAAGTCGCCCGTGAATCTTCAGTGGCGCACCACATTTCCCCGATAATTTCAAAAGTTAATCGCGCTTCCGAAATATCGCCACATCATCACGAACTGCAAAAGCAGAGTACGGGTTCCACCACTCCCCAACGTGATTTCTGATCAACACGACTGTGCAGACTTACAACTGTGCGCCCAATGATCTACCGTCAAATTTTAGAAAGTCCTCATCTCGAAGAGATACCACGGCTGAGATTGTAACATACGTATACGGTCATTTTCACTATAAGAAATACCATGTTTCCCTCCGCACTAAAACACGGGTTCCCAAAAAAGCCCTCTTGTTCCGAAAGTTCCCGTCACCGCACTTCTCCTGGCAAACCCCTTCACATCACCGACGTTCCCGTCACCGCTCACGCCTCTCCTTTAAATAGCTCCCTCCTCCCCGAGAGAGAAAGAGAGAGATGCGAGCAGAAGCCTGCGACACATTGGGCTCCATGTCATCGGTGTCGAACGTCGCCGTCGCCGCGGAGGCGGATTTTGGAGGACCATCGGAGGCCACCTCGGCAGCGGTCGCGGAGGAGGAGGAGGAGGAGCTGGAGCTGGGGCTCAGCCTGGGTGCCAAGAAGCCCGCCGCTAGGTGCTGCCGGATACTCACGGCTAAGGACTTTCCAGCAGTGGGGTCGCGTGCTTCGCCGTTGTCATCATCGTCCTCCGTTTCTTCGTCTTCGGCAGCTCCCAATGGAGTTGTGGGAACTAAGAGGGGCGCTGATGCTGTAGGATCACCCAGCCGGCCGAGGTTTGAATCATAGTGATGGGTTTAGGGCTTCCATTTGTTAGGATAGCATCTTCCATGAATTTTTATGCTTTTTTGTTGGCTGAGATGTTAACCTTTTCTTTTTTTAGTGAGATTTTGCTGCTGAGTTGGTGTTTTTGGTTGATTTTTTTTAAAAGTTTTTTGCAAATTTTTTAGTTGCGATATTTTGTTTTGATTTCAGTTTTTTGTAGTGATTTGCGTTAAACTTTTGTTTCCCATGCACTCAATTCATTGTCCTTTTTTTTTTCCTTTTGTTCAGTTTGTGCCATCTTTTTTTCCTCATTTTTTGGAAGATTCCTCTGCTCCTTGTTTCCAATTCATTTGCATTCGAACTAGTGTCACAGTGTTCCTCTTGCTTGAGGATTCGGTGTCTTCGTCTCTCTAACAAGTACTTTAATTTGTACTGTGAAGCAGTCCAATGGCGGTGGGCTGGCCGCCGATAAGGGCTTTCAGGATGAACAACTTGGCAAACATGGCGAAGGATGCAAACTCCGACATGGACAATCCTGCTAAGAAGAGCAACAACAACAAGGAGGGCACTGGCTGCAAGGACCATGACAAGCAGGGTCACCCTGTTGGAAGCTCACTCTTTGTGAAGGTGAACATGGATGGAGACCCCATCGGGAGGAAGGTGGACCTTAGTGCCCACCTCTCCTACGAGTCCCTTGCTTTGTCTCTTGCGCTCATGTTTTGCAAATCCAATGCAGCTCTTGGTACTTCATTCAGTAAGCAACTCTCTGACTACGTATTGATTTGAAGTTTTGGGATGTAAAAATGAGTGTTTAGAAGTGCTTGCTAATCCTTGTTTCACTTGTCTCCAGATTGTGTTACGGCATCGAAGTTGTTGGATGGTTCATCTGAGTTTGCACTGACTTATGAAGACAAGGATGGGGATTGGATGCTTGTTGGAGATGTTCCATGGGGGTATGCAACCTTCCCTTTCAATAATGTAGTTCATGTTACTATGAAGTGCCAAAAAATGCTTTGGCTGTGGTGTTTGGGATACCTAACTGTACTCTGGTATATTTGTTTGAGACGTTCAAAAAGCATTTATATTGTTAATTTAGGCTGTTTGGAGTGGAATTCTTGTCCTTGCTTGAATCCGAGGAGGATTTCCTATACTCCTTTAGATTTTAATAATTGGATTTGTAAAACCTACATGCTTTTAAAAAATTGTTTAGTCGATGATAAGATTTATTTTTGGGCATCATCGGCTTTACAAAACAGGGATACCTGATTTTCTCACTTGTGCCTATGATGCCCTGATTATACTTGCTAAAAGCTACATACAAGAAATCTTGAGAGTTACTGAAACTAGAATAAGGAAATCTAGGGTCCAAAAACTACCAAGAATTTGGCTGCTCTCCCTTCACAGAGCCCCAAACATATACGCATACAACATAAAATAGAAGCGAGGAAAAGAAAGATCGCTCTCCCGCAAATTGATATTTTCTTTCTGTTTAATTCTGATTTAATCATGTTATCTGATGTCTTTGTCTGCAACAGAATGTTTTTGAGCTCTGTCAAGAGACTAAGAATCATGAGGACATCCGACGCAAGTGGACTCGGTAAGCATATCTTCCATCCTCATCTCCCTACTAAATATCTGTAAGAATCTGTTCACTTAATATGCTGATATATAGGTAATATGAACTTGTCAAGCCTGTGGATATTAGGGATTGTGATGACAGCAATCTTATCATATACTGTCTTTTTGACTTCTTTTGCAGCGCCAAGGCTTCAATCGTCAAACAACGTTGGTGGTCTAACAAGAAGTTAGCTTCCTTGCTTCAAAGCTGAGCTACTATCACAATGAAATCATAAAACTGTGCCTTTGGGATGAAGAAAAAGAAACAATATAAAGAGATGATGTTCCAGGGCTGAAAGCGTGTGGTGCAAGTTTCTTTTTGCCAAGTCTAGAGCAACCACTTTTGTGTTTGTTTGTTCATTATGTCTTCTAACACTTATTTTGTTGCAAGTCTTCCACATTTTCTGGTGTTTTTGCTAGGTATACCATCATCCTATTTACCACTATGCCATGTTACAACACATGAGACCAGTATATGAATGCTATTATCAAATACTGTAAATACTGTGCTTTTTAGTTGAGGTTGATTGGTGCAAGCTTAGCAAGGACTTTGCTGCTTATGTTGCTTCAACCTCATGATTTTGTATGCATTAAAAGCTTCTAACCAGATTTGGATATGGATTGCACTTTGGTATAGGTGGAGAACTTTATAATTACTCAATTAATGGTATTATATGTGGATGAAGTGGTTGGGGTGTCAAATGTAATTTGCAATTTGGTTGTGAATAATTTGAAAAAAAAATATTAATAACGTAGTCAATGAATGATTTGTTAAGTTTATAACTAGAGTTAACTATTTGCATGCAATTTTCTGTCTTCAAAGGTTAAAAAGCATATGATTTATTACTGACAATACGTTTTTGAGCAACTTAAGCCAAGTTGTCTCTTGAGTTGTTTTCATTCTTAGTGTTTGAGCTCAGGTGAAGTAGTAAGGGGAATGTTTGAATCAATTTTGAATTGCGGAATTTGTGGAATCAAAAGGAATTAGATGATTTTAGAGATGAGGAAATTGGAATCTGAATTTGGAATTATGGAAAGGAAGGAATTAGATAATTTTAGAGAATTGAGGGAGTGAGAAGGATTAGGCAATCTCAATATTTGAATGAATATTTTTTAATAGAATTGGGATTTGACTAATTTATTTAATTTTAAAATTTTATTATTTGGTTAATAAATAAAATTGTTCAATTTTATTAATTTTTCAAAATTTGATATTTTGGTGGAGTAGGAATTGAAAATTGATCTATTAAAAGATATATTTGTAAAAAGCTCAAAAATGTGTTACGGATGACAGAATATGGGGAAGAAATCCCTTCGACGGTGGCAGTGTCAGCACGATGAGATTGGCGGTGCTTCTTGGCTGTGACACTGACGTGGTAGTCGTAGTACTGGAGATGAGCTCAGGCAGAACTAGATCCAACGGGCAAGGCTTCGTTGGAGTCGAAGTCGAGCACGGTGAGATTGGCCAGAGAGAGCGAGAAACTCCTGGATCAGGTTGAGCAATGAGTGTGGAGTTCAGAAATCAACTTGGAACTTGCGGTGCAGCAGTGACGACATGAGATATGAGCTCAAAGCATGGCTCCACGATGCAAAAGGCCTTGTCGGTGAATCACACAGAGAGATCGAGCAATGAGTAGTGGAGATTGGGAGGGGGAGAAAACCAGCTTTTTTACATAGAAAAATGTCAAATAAATTTTAAAAAATAGGCCAAAGCCATAATTATTCGTGGAAATCGGTGTCTTCCGATCAAGTGAACCGAAATTCAAATTCGAAATTAAAGCAGAAATTATCTAATTTTTTTTAATTTTAAATTTTAAAATCGAATTAAATATCAAAATTTTTAAAATTGATTTTTTATTTTTTCTTGTTTCGAAAATTGAATCAAATACATCTTTAGTTTCTTATGTCTATTTTTTTTTCATATCAATTTCTCTGGAGTTTAAGTTTTGAGAACAAAATAAAAAAGAAAGGATAATAAATTCAAGTGTTGTTAAGTGATAAATCTAAAAATCCACCCAAAAATAATGATCGTCAAAATATTAGAAAATCAATTTATTATTAACTAAGAAATTGAACGTACCACGTAGCACGAGGTCCGTTTTCGGGGCTATTTTCGTGGTCTCGTTGTGATCGAGAAAACGTCATAAAACCTAAGTGGGCTGATAATGATGCTGCTGCTCCTCTCCAAAGCCATTTCCTTCTTTCTCCGAAAAAGACGCGAGGGAGGAACACTCGGAGAGAAATCAAGGAGCGTAGCCCTAGATTTTGAATCGGGGAAGCGATCATGGCCGCCGTCGCCGTCCACCAGTTCGCCCCCTGCATCACCTGCCACGCCTGGAGCCCCGATCACAACAGTATTCCTCCTCTTTCTCCGTCTCTTTCCCTCCCTCTTTGGACCTTAGATTCCCATTTGTGATGCGTCCGATTCTTAATTCCTCGTTTCCCTAATCGATCTCTTCTTCGGATCTCGCGGATGAAATTTTGTTCTTGTGTTCTCGTTTGATGCAGTGGTTGCGTTTTGCCCAAACAGCAACGAGGTTCATATCTATAAATTGGTCCGAGACAAGTGGGAGAAATTGCACGTTCTTCACAATGTAATTTAATCTATCGTGAATGCATCATAAATGGAGTTTTATTTTTTTTGTCCAATTTCCAATTTGATGTGCATCTGTGGAATATTTTTGTTTTTTTATTTTTGATTTGTTTCGAACAGCACGATCAGATTGTGTCTGCGATCGATTGGAGCTTGAGATCCAATAAAATTGTTACCGTGTCGCATGATCGGGATTCGTGAGTGCTGATTTTGTTATCTGGCTGTCGTGGTTGCTGTGGTTGCTTTGAATTTTGGGTTCATTGTTGTTCTCTTTTCAGATACGTATGGAATCAAGAAGGAAGTGAATGGACACCGACTCTTGTTATCCTTAGGCTTAACCGTGCTGCTCTTTGTGTCCAGTGGAGTCCCAAAGGTATTAAATTCTCTTTGAGAGACGCAAATATATCATTGTTTATGTGTTTATTATGGGCGTATGAGATTAGATTCTAGTAACTAGTAAATTCAATAATTAGTTTGTTTAGGCAGATTTCAATTTCAGTTTTAGGGGTTTAGCTTTGAAAGAGTGACTGCATCAATGCACTTTTTTTTGAAGATATTTGCTTATTATGGTTGCGTATTAACTTATTATGAAGTGCCAAAAAAGGGATTTAACAGATCTTTTCCATCTTGTTCTGATATTTGCATCAATACATTTTTTTTTCAGAGAATAAATTTGCTGTTGGGAGTGGAGCCAAAACAGTCTGCATCTGTTACTATGAGCAAGAAAATAACTGGTAATTAGTGTTTTTTATGGTAAACTGGTAATGAGATTATAACCTGATTTTTACATGCACGGTCTTTCCTGTCATCTCAGGCTAACCTTAGGGACTTGCATCAACTTTTTTCTTCATGAATTTGGGATATTTCATCAAATATATGCTGTTGGATATATTAATTTCAAAGTGGACAAGTTGTTTCTGAATTTTATGCATTTTATTTCCTCTTCCTCTGTTTTCCAGGTGGGTTAGTAAGAATATTCGGAAAAAGCATGATTCATCTGTTACAAGTGTTGCATGGCATCCAAACAATGTGAGTTTCTTACAATTCTTGTTGTTCGATGTTTGTGTCTTGATTATCCTATAAATGTATGATCATTAGTAACTCATGGTAATTGATTACTTTTCAGACAAGTTTTTTCATGTGGCATGTTCTTAATATCTGTGGTCACATTGATTCTTCCTTTCACCATCTTTCTGAAGTTTGTTCTCTGATGCTAAGGAATATTGTTGTACTTGTGTTCTGAAGTTCAGAACAACCTTTTTGCAAGCAAGACCTCATTGCCTGATCTGCAGATTCTTCTTGCAACCACCTCAACTGATGGTAAATGCAGAGTATTTTCTACTTTCATCAAGGGTGTGGATACCAGGTTGACTCTTTTACCCTTCTTTTTCCTTTATTATAAATTAAGGACAGAGAAGTTGGTTCCTAAGTCTTATCACCATCTTATTGCAATACAGGGGTAGCTCTTCTGGTGATGCTAAATTTGGAGAGGTTTGATACTTCTTTCTCCCATTCTGTTGAGTCTTGTGTTGTTTTATGCTGAGTTTGCTAAACTAAATCTTTCATATGAATTCTGCATTCTTTTGTGAAGCAAATTGTGCAACTTGATCTTTCAAATGCTTGGACTTTTGGTGTAAAGTGGTCGCTGAGTGGCAAGACCTTGGCTTATGCAGGTCAGTTCTCTTTTTATATATAGGCTGGCAGTTTGTGCAAACAATCAAGATGAGAATTTTATTTTAAAAAATTGAAGTGTTATGGTAAAATAACAAATAATGGAATCCAACTATAGTTAGTGCTAATCAATATGACTTTTTCTTATCATCCACCCATTTATCCATTTGTTGTAAAATTAGCATGTTTCTAGAAGACTCAATACAACTAATTGTTGAATTTTTTCCGTTACCAGTCTTTGAGCAATTTGTTTTGTATATCTAACTAAATTAAGCTTCCACTTTTCCAATTGTCAGGTCATAATTCGATGATCTATTTTGTTGATGATGTTGGTCCGTCTCCTTCTGCGCAAAATGTACCCCTGCATAACCTGCCTCTTCGTGATGTGGGTCAGCATCCTCTCTTCTCTAGCATTGCCATCAGTACTTTCTCATTCTTTTTGAAGCTTGAGTTGAATGTCTTTGGTGATCGCGCTAATTTTCTTTCAGGTCCTCTTTATTTCTGAGAAGATGCTCATTGGTGTGGGTTTTGACTGCAACCCAATGGTTTTCACTGCAGATGAATGTGGGATATGGTATGTTGTGGTTTGATAAATTGGAACCAGTTTACATATCATTCTCAAAAAACAAAAGCACAAAGTCAAAAAGATGTTGGTCATCACTAATTATTCTGGTGTGATATCCATTTATCCTTTTTCCCTGCTACTGTCCGATTTTTTAGCTTTTGATGGAATTGACCAACTTATTGCAATTGAAACGGTTGAATACTCAAGGCCATAGTAATCTATTTATTGTTCTTCCAGGAAGTTTGCAAGATTCTTGGATGAGAGGAAAATAGCACCATCGAGCTCAAAATACAGTTCCCAGGTAGTCTATTGCTTGTTGGATATGACTCTTCTATGAAGCAGAATATGCTCTGTTACAAAAATTACATAATCTTGCCATGTAAAGTAAGAGTATATCTTGGACATTTTGAATATTTGATCAGGAACCTGTCACACAATTGTTTCTCATTTTAGAACCAGTTTTTTGCTCTACTATGAATTATTCTTTTGAGCTTTTCTACCCTAATAGATTATGTATAGCAAGGATTGGCTTTTATTGAATTTATCTTAAATAAAAAGATCTTGCTTTTATTATTTATGGCCTAGCAGATGCAACCTACAAGATCAGCCTGATTAGTAATTATAGTACCCTATTGGAGGACTCACTCTAAACTTCTTTGTTTGTCAAAACTAGTGGTGTTCATGAAGGAGTTGCTACCGTTGGGATTGAAGCAATATGTTTAATTTCCATTTGACTACTGGTTACATAATTTTTTATAGTTCAATGTCTTAATATTTTTGCTTGAGCTTCATTTTTCCTGGCTAATATGATGAGATGTATCCCCCAAATCAACGCCTATAAACAGGACAAACTTGGAAGATCCTCCACCAACAGTAATTTTATCAAATATTTATTTCACAACCTGGCTTTGGGAAGTTGTTGTGTTTGAAGCTTCTTTTAATATTCATTTAACTACTCTTGCAGCTGTCGGGAGCTTTCGGGAAGTTGTATGGCCAGTCAAAACATGGAATTAGCAATGACACTGTTGAAGCTTCCAAGCCTCGGGGTGGAGCTCATGAAAATTGTATAACGTAAGTATATTTAGCTCTATTTTTAGGTCATGTTCTCTTTGAAAGTTAGTCTTTTGGGTTTCTGCTGAAGCGTGCAATATTTTTTTAAATTGTTTCTTAGTTGCATTGTACCTTTGAGGAAAGCTGGAGATACTACTGTGAAGCGATTCAGCACCTCAGGTCCGAGAATTGATTGTTTCTTGTGTTGGGATGTATTTACCTGGACAAGTATTTTATCAATTACACTGGATTTCTTACAGGTTTAGATGGCAAAATCGTGATATGGGACTTGGATAACATTGTTGATATCATGCAATAGTTTTGGACGAATTGGGATACTACCTTCTCTTCAGCATCCTAGCAAGTGGCTGCGCCTAGCAAATTTGTTGATCGAGAAGCCGAGGGATGGTCACATCCTGAGGTTTTTCTGGCACATAGTTAGTTTATGTTGTAAATGAAAGCTTTTGAGTTTTGAAGCATGACTTTCGAATTACTTCAGCACCAATACTTACTGTTGATGGTTATCTTGTCAGTGTTATTGACCGAATTGTTCTGCTTTCTCAAGGAGAATTCTTCCTTTTCATGGACTAATTTCATTTTCAAATGCTTCAATCACTGAATCTTAAATTGTATTTGGTAGCACTTGTCAGCTTGTTGATGAAATGCCATGCCAACAACCTTAGCATTACCTAGTTTGGTGACTTCGGTGACACTAGGCTCTGAGTCACAAGCACAAGACACAAAGCCACCACACAAGAATTCTGGCAGCATAGACCAGTGCTGTGATTCTGCCTTGGTTAAATGACTCCAGTTCTTCACACAAGAAGAAAAGAAGGAAGCAGCAGCTTGATTGTCAGGGGAGTTTCCGGAGCACGAAACGCGTGCCACCAATGATCAACTAGAGAAACACATTGTCTATAATACATTGCATCAATTCAATTCATAGACAAACAAACCAAACCAAAAGTTACAACTTACAAAGAATGGAGTACATGGGCCTGCATATTGCTTTTGTGTAAATGGCCCAGAAATACAACTGAACAAACACTCAAAAAGGCAGTCCCAGACCCACAGAGCATTACACTACCTTTTAAATCGGTTATTACCCGTAAAATAATCAATGTTTACAAATTAATGAATTGTTTAAAGTATAGCCTTGCCGTATTATAGCCTTGCAGGGATTTCTGCCCTTGGTTGTTGCACAATTTGGGCCTTGATCAGCCTCCTGAGGATCTTCCCTGATGGAGACCTCGGGATGAATTCCACAAATATCACCTTCCTAATCTTCTTATATGGAGCCACCTACCAAATTGTATAGTCACAATTACATCACACAAACCACCCTTAATTCCCAGTAAATGCTTTCTCCAATATGAACTATAAGTTACCCATAAACATGAAATGCAAGTGCAGTAGATACCTTGTTCTCCATGAAAGAAATGACCTCGTCTTCCTTTATAATGCTCCCAGACCTTTTTACAATACATGCCGCGGGGATCTCTCCTGCCTCCTCATCCGGATACCTGAAGTATTCGCAGAACAACGGAATCAACAGCTATTATAGCCAGGAGAGAGGTTCATTTAACACCAGCCATTTGCACTTACGGTATCACTGCAACATCAATGACATCAGGGTGGGCAAACAGAATCTCTTCTAGCTCAGCTGGAGCTACCTGTGATTCCAAAAGACACAAATTTACATAAAGCTTCTCGACAAAATGACCGAAGCAATATGAATATGCACATATATAAAGTAGGCACCTGGTATGCTTTGTACTTTATGAGCTCTTTAATCCGATCAACAACATAAATGAGTCCGCGGTTGTCAATGTAGCACAAATCTCCTGTGTGTAGCCAGCGCTGCTCATCTATGGCTAAAGACGTGGCTTCTTCATTCTTCAAATAACCTAATGGAGCAATCCGACACGATTTAAATTCCAACGTGGCAGCAACAAAACTGGAAAAATGATGATGATGATTCACAATGATACCTTGCATAACTGGTGGTCCCCTGACCAGCAGTTCTCCGAGATTGTTGGGTGGAAGAGCTCTGCCTGTGCGCACATCGGTTATCTTGGCCTCCATTGAAGGAATTAGCCTTCCAATGGAGACATGGAACCTACCTTTGACCCCATCACAGAGGGTTATAGGCCCACAAGTCTCTGTTAATCCGTAACACTGCAGCACAATTAAAATAGTTACATCTACAGATGTACGTTATAGAGTTACATCTACATCCACTCCTGCAATAACTATTTCGGAAATGAGTATCACAAAAAGCTCCTGCTGAAGTAGGGTTGGACAAGAATATTCCATTCAAACATAAAAGAACTTTCTAATAGGACAACAATTTTTTCGATATAAATGTCGAGCCTGACCACTGGGATGACAGCAAGAATTTAACTTTACTTCGCCCGCGTGTGAGTGTTTGGTTCCAAATCATGGTCGAGAAAACACACAAAAAAAAAAAATAATCAAATCTTATTTTTTTAAAAAAATTATCATATTATTTTTATATTTATTTATTCAAATCTCAATAAATAATATATTCAAAAATATAAAGATTTCAAAAAAAATTTATATCATTTAAATACCAAAATTTAAAATCATTCACTAACTAACCATCCTCCCACAGTCGCCTGAGATCCTACGGCTAGAATGAATGCACGAAAGCCTCACCTGCGAGAGCGTGATCCCGGGATAGCAATCAATGAAGCGCTCCATTTGATCACGGCCCAACGGCGCACCTGAGCAGATGACCTCCTTCAGTGACCGAAGATCGTACCCCTTTGCTGTCCCGCCCGACCTTGCCAACTGTATCACCATTGGCGGCACGGCTGGCAGCCGCGTCACCCGATGCTCCTCCACCGCCATCAACACCTCCTCCATTGCGTACCTCCGCATCACCACCACCGTAGCCCCCGTCGCTAGTGCCCCGCACACGAACACCGAGAATCCAAACATGTGAAACATCGGCACCACGCAGAGGTACACCTCCTCACCGCCTCGAGTACCCCACACGTGTCGGAGGAGGCAGCTCATGGCAATGAGATTCCCGTGCGTACACACCACCGCCTTGCTCTTCCCCGTCGTCCCTGATGAGTACATCAACGCTGCCAGCTCCCCGCTCTCTAACTTGATCCCCACTGCATCTCGGTCTTTCGTTAGGCCAGCGACAAATTCTTCGATGATAACCAGCGGCACCGGGATTAGGCCGTCGAGCTTGGGGCGGAGCTCGAGAGTGGTGATGATCAGAGAGGAGTTGGAGTCTTGGACCTGGGACTGGATCTCCGGTCGGGTGTGGACGAAGTTGGCCGTGCTGAAGACCGCGCCAAGCCACATGATGGCGAGGACAATGGCGGGGAAATGAAGCGAGTTTGGGGAGACAAGGAGCACCACATCACCCTTCTTGACGCCGAGCGCGCGCAGCGCATGTGCAGCGGAGGCAGTGAGCGCCTGTAGTTCACTGTAGGACATGGAGTCCCCAGAGATGGCATCGATGAAGGCTGGTTTGGAAGGATTGTGAGGCGAGAGACAAAAGAGGAACTCGGGCAGCGAGAGTGAGGAGGAGAGTGGCAGCGGAGGCGACGGCCATTTGCTGCGGTAGACGCCAGTGGACGGCGAGAAACCGCTGCTGCTTGTGCTGTCATCCTGAGAAGCCATTGCAGGAGTCAGTAATAAGCTGTGTTACTCCGTTGAATCCCAGAACTAAGTGAGTAGATACAGCAGCAGAGGGGGATTTAATTGGGCGAGTTAGCGCGGTAGGGTCGTCAATAAATGAGGCGGGTGGGAGAGTAGTGTGGGTCGGTCACCAGGATTGCTCACAAATCCCTATACAACGGCACTACTTAAATCCGAATTTGATGCACTAGTAGTATAAACTGTACGGTAGAATGTAGATGCAATTCCAAGTGTTTGACATAATTCCTGCTTCAGATTTGAACAGGTCATACAGCGGTGGAGGGGTCCAGATCAAACCACAAAATTTGTGCTGTAATTGCGAGCATTTACTATTTCGTTCGTTCGATATGAAGAAGCAACGAGAGGCAGGCAAAGAAACTGGAGCAGACCAGAAGAAGCGGAAAGGAACAAAGTAATTTTTGTATTTTGGTGTTGCTGTTGACAGCGGTTAATTGGGATGAAAACATTGAGAAAACATGATATGAAACACCAATTGATGAAAGTAATTGAAAAGACAGTTTTGGCATAGACTTGGATTTATGGTGTCATGGGAATGCTGCCATGTACCAACTATTAACGAACATGGTATCTTCGCTGAGAGAATTCATGAACAGGGGGGCATCGACCTAACAACGTGCACACCAACTTTTGTGGGCTGTCAACGAAGCCGCTCCTAAATGGTGGACCACATTACTACAACGGTATGGTTGGAGATGTAATTGTGTTCATGAACGTCCAGCACAAAAGTTTTTTTATCTCTGATTGTGGATCCTAACTCCAATCTAAGCGTCAACCATTTCTTACGAAAAAAAAGAAAGAGCGGAGGTCATTCATGCAACATTTTGTTTCAAAAAAGTATCAATTTCACAGCTGAGGAAAAAAATGAACACACGGACTACAGCAGGGAGCACCGCCAGAAAGCACAGCACTTCTCTAAATCTAGAAATCACATTTATTTTCTGCAAAACTTCACGCCAACCCAACCAATTAGAACTATATTTGTTTGCCAAGTCTGGGATTTTGATTGTTCCTCTCCTTCCACCAAACTGACGGGCAAAATGATTTATAAACGAGATACACAAATAAATCCTAATGTGCATGAAGAAACAGAAGCAGTGGACTGAAGATCAATAGCCAGTTAGATGGGAGATAGAATCAATGCACGACAGTCTATTGCTTATGTAAATTACCTGCAATTAGGAGCAGCAATTTTGTCCTGGAGTCAACACAGGTATGGCAAGTTCAATAGGAACTTCCTGTAATCAGGTTGAAGAATATCTTCCTCCCGGGGAGAAATATGGAGAAGTTATTGCATTAAACAGCAAATGTCAGGTTGCAAGAGGATAATTATTCATGATGGGGGAATCAGAGTAGGAAGGTAACCAAGATGATATCCAAGAAACTAATGAAGAATTGATAAATCTATCCAGCAAGACAACAAGAAGCATGCTTCGCTCACTGCTATCATTGTTTCATGAAAAAATCAGAGATAATAGCCACAATAACAACAAAACAAATGAGGACTCCAACGTAGCTCATGAGCTCGTAAAAATAATAATAAACACAGCGAAGACAATATATACTTTTTGCTCATTTTCTGACAGCAAACACCCTGAAACTGAACCCTATTCTGTTTAACTGTCTCATTGATATACCCTCGTGACATCTTCTTTACCCTATCTAACTACAAATCTGAGTCTGCAATCCTTGTCATAATAAACCCCAACCACATTATGTCATGAACCTAGACCCAGAGTTCTTGATTTCATTGCAAACATTTCCACAATGCACCGGTTAGAATCAAAGATTTCAGATCAATGCTAATTTAAGATGGCCAACAACCAAGTTGACCTCTTCAGTTCAATCTCAAACCCTAATTGCAACTGACCACCAAGAAACAGGCACAAACCTCAGATCAAAAGATCTGCAAGTAATGAAGCTCAAAGATACTGTTCATGTAATGATGCAGAATCTTAGATCAGATGGCATTCCTCTAAAGAATCAAATTCCAAGGCCATCTGTACTTGTCCCTCAGGCTGAGGCCTCACCAAATCTCATCAAGTGATTTGATTCTATAAGACGCTAGAACATGACACTCTAGAGAAACCAAACAGATAGTTGCTATCACCTTTGTCGGATAAGGTAAGGATAAAGAAAAAGGACCCACAAAGTGGAGATAATTGCTGCCAACAGACTCTTACGCAAGATATTAGTTAGAGATGCTATGTGGACAAGAACAGTTTGCACAAGTAAATGCTGGGTACTTAACTATTAAAATGAGAGGAAAGCAGTTGAGAAGTAGGTGAGGTCAAGCTTGATTCAATTGCCTACCAATAATGGAATTCAGGAAACAACTACATCACTTCAAAAATCGAGAGACAAGGTAGCTCTGTCTGACCTCCTAGTGTGGTAAGGAACTGAGGGAGCAAGATCAGTGAGACAGACAAAAGTGAGATTGGTGGCAAGCCTTCTGTTAACTGTGAGCTTCTTTTAGCTCCCATAAGATGAATAAATATATGACAACTGAGCTTGGTAGTTAAATCAGTGAGACGGACAAAAGATGAAATGGTTTTAACAGTAAAAAACAATACACACGTGTTTGCAAGAGAACCTCACTTTTACATTGTAAGTGGCAGAAAACACAATTTATTCCAATTGTCACTATTATTTTCCATAAAAAATGAAGAACACGACCATCTGAAATACTGAGGGCAGCTTCTGCATGCAAAAAGTAGCTACGAGGTTTCAGGAGTTGGAGATTTGCAATTCGTACACTCCAAATGTTTGTGGGGAAGTGACATATCGTCTGTGATGCTAATTCGGAGCGCCTGATCCTTCTCATCACTTGTGGGAAGATAGAGGAGAGCCTCCAAAACTAATATGTCCCAGTCATGGTGCCGTAAAAATGAAAACCATGTGTCCTCTGCAGCAAATTAGACAAATGCATTTCAGAATTGAGTAGAAAGGCATTTCAAGTCAACTTAGTCATGGGTCTACCAAATAATGTCCATCATGTCACAAACTCCTTCAGATCAAATTTAAACACAAAAGTGGCCACCGTATCTCATAATATTGGAAGCCTCTTGGGCTTTTTTCGATAGATCAAGTTTTCATAAGAATTTTAGGCCATTTAGAAATTCACCTATACAAGTGTTTTTCTGCAGTATCCAAACAGGCCCTTACTGATGAAATGTGAACTTCTCATTTCATAACACCACACAAGTGAAAATCACACACATCAATACATGCATAAAAAAACTAGAAATATTTGGAGAACCAGAAAAGCAGAAATTGCTTCAACAAAACATCAAAAACCCAAGATAAGACCTTTTTCATTTATAACTCTCCTTGTTAATCTTTTAGCAAAGCATCAGTAATCCAACCATCCAATTAAATAAAGAAACTAAGAAAAAAAGGATAGCAGAAACCTCCATTGCGGATAGCCTTCAACTGGAAAATGCCCGAACCTAATGGCCCAGTCACAGGAAACGTGCAAGACAAGGAACACCTCTGATGGCCAACTGCAAGAGTAGCATCATACCAGGGACCTCTGACAATTGGCTGACCAAGAACCTCAACGACTTTTGGATTCTCGCTAGCCTTCTCTATTGCCTTCCTGAAGATAGGCCATTAGAAGCATAATGTTTATAAGAGTCCATCGTTAAGAAAATTCTAAACTTTGTTCATATATTTCTCTGTATCATCCATGAAGTAAAAGATCATGTCTTTTGAACAACACGTAGCTAAAATTAGATCAAAAGCTAAAAAACAAACAGTTGCTGACCTACATATCATTAAATGGAACAATTGAACAAATGTTTGCACAAGTTTTTTTATATAAAAATGTTGGCACAAGTTAATCTCATTCTCGCAATAGATATCCATCTAAGGCTTCAAAAGTAAACAACGAAACATCATGGTTTCCGAACAGAAATGCTCCCCGTTATCTTTGATTGATTAATTACACTGTTTAAGCATGAGCAAGCAAAGAAAGCGTGAAAGAGCACGAAGAACTCTAACAAGTGGTATTTAGAAGTAGAAAAGAGATAAAGGCAATTACGCGCTGCATCCGTGGAAGATGGCGAGGTCGTTGAGGGCGCTGAGAGCGAAGCCTCCCGTGAGGCTTAACAGCACGATCGGCACCGCTCTCCGCCGAAGCGTGCTCTTCCCACCTGCCTGCTCCGACGAAGTGGAGAAGAGACTGCACTGAATGATACAATACATCAACATCAAAAACAAGCGGCGAAGAAGAAGAAGGGAGGAAAAGGAGATGATTGAATGCCTGAGAGAAGATGCTCGCTGGAGAAGCCTCGAAGGCCAGGAGGATAGAGATGCCAGTCCCCTCGAAAGCATCTCTTCCGGCGGAGAACTAGGGTTTTGTGTTTAGGATTCGAGCGGCTGCTATCGTGAATGGAGAAGAAGGCGTCGGCGGCGAAGGTCGGGGCGGAGGAGCAAAAGGTCGGACAAGGTATTGGGCTGCGATGAGGGTTGGGAAGTTTTGGGCCTTTATTACTAGGCCGGGCTTTGCCAGCCAAATCCGATCCGTTAGAATTTTTATTTTAATTTTTTTAGTTTGGAAATTTAGGACGAGTTTTCTTTTCAGAAAAAATGAAGTCAGTCAATCGGACAGATAGGATGAAGACACCTCCCTCGCTGAACGATCGCTCCTACCGTCTGAAATAGCCAACAAATTGTCATTTTTTTCCGAAAAATTGATGCCCTTTTTTTAGAAAATTTAGAAATTAAATTGTTTTAAATCTCATCGGTATTCTTGCAATCAACAGAGCCAAATAAAATAAAATAAAATAAAAATTTAAAAAGTTGCTCATTAACGCAATGCATTTTCTCGGACGGGGCTGCCAAACCCCCATGCTCCCAATCTACCACATGAACCCCATCTCTTCATCAGCTCTTCATGCTCTTCCTTCTCCATCTCCGCCGCCCCATCTCTGCTCTTCCACACTTGTGCCGCCTTCATGAGCTCCATCTCCGCCTCCTTGATCAGCGACTCCAAATCCAAGTCCACACTCAGTTTCACCTGCTCCTTCGATCTCTTCCAGTACCTCTCCTCCAGCATTCTCAGGAACTCATCCTCCACTTTCTCAACATCAAAATCCTCAGTTATGTCCATTAGAAAGCACGGCCTCTCGTCGCCGCTCTCGTCGTCGGTGTTCATTATATCATCAGAAGGCGGTCTCCGGCTCCGAGCCCGAAAGGTTTCCTCCTCCATTGTTATGAAGCCTTTGTCCTCGCCAACTGTGGAATCCTCATGAGTTTCGCCAGAGTTTTCTATCGTGATGAATCCTGGGTCGGACCGAAGGGACGTGACCCTCCGGGCTGAGGTCGTCTCCGGCCGGCTTCGGAGGCAGTTCAGATCAGGAAGACATGAAAAACACTTGGCTCTGCTTTGATCACAGCCTGCAATATTTGTCACATAACATAACAAATCAAAAGAGAAAGCGATTCTATTTCTAAAGATTATAAGCATAGTCATTTACCATCAGCTTCTACTTCTTCTTCTTCTAGCATTCTACAATAAACACTGAGACTCAAACTCCCGCCACAAGCGGCTCCTTCAAGCTCCAAGCTCATCATCTTCCCGCCAAACTCCGAGGTCGAATCCTGGCTCAAATCAACATGAAACGTACCCAAGTTGCAATCCGCGGCGTCAACCAACGAAACCCAAATTGTAAAGCTCTTCAAGACGGATCGGACGTTGTTGTTGCAGTAGTGCAAGAAGATTTCATCAAAGCTCGCCATGCCTTGGAAGGCATGAACAGGCAGTGTCTGCTCTCCCTTCCATCCTTTCGTCTTCCACCCGACGACGACGACCCGACCCTCCATCAAAGACGGCAAGCTTTCCATCTTGTGGACTTGGAGGCACACCACGCATCTCGATCGCGGCCTTCGCGTTTCGCCGACGAAGCGGAAAAGTTTCCATTTCCAAGAGCTAAGCATTTTCTTCTGGTTCAAGGGTTTAGTGTTCCTCCCCTAGAAGGTTTGCTCCATGATGGGTTTTCTTCTCCATCACAGAATCAGGTTTGAGTGATGGAGTTGGAAGCGATGGAGATGGGATGGATTTAATTCAGTTTGAATGGAAGGGTTTGAGGTGGTGATGATTTGTGGCATACGGATCACAAAATAAAGAAGCAAAAGAAAGAGTGTCATGAGAGAAGGGTGTCATCGAGTGGAGGAGGTGCATGATTCTTCGACGAGCTGGAGGTAATGATGCTTTCCATAATCTAGATTAAGTTTTTAAATGACTAATTAATTCTATCGACGAAGCTAGTTGACACTTTGTAGTTGTACGTTCGAAAAGCAGTCGTTAATCAGAATTAGATACATGTTTAAGTGATAAAAATTGTACATTATTACAAAGTATCTGGTCCGTTCCAATTCCAATTCCAATTCCAATCTGCAAAAAAAAAATGCAAAAGTGTGGTAAAGCGTTGTAAATACGTGAAATGAATGGGGTTCGTTTGCAAATATTCGAATCAATGTAACTACGGTTTATGTTCCTCTTTTTGTTCGGGTCCTTCCTCTTTGCCTGCGAGCTTGGTCGGTCGACGGATTTCTCCGTTTCGGGAATACCAGATCGATAATCTGGTTGCTTTTCACATTTTTAGCCATTTTCCTGAATGGAAGATTCAATCTTTTTTGCGTAAGTGCACCTTGGGAATGTCTGTTTCCTCAGATTTTCTTGTTCGTCTTTTTTTTCTTAAATTTTGATTTTTTTCAGATGTTTTGATGATTGGCATCTGGTATCTTCTTGGTTTTAGGGTTACGTTTTTCTCTGAGAAAAAGTTCGAGTTTTGGCAGCGATGGGGTTTGGATGCCTTCGCTGAAGGCAAAGAAGTAGGATTTATTAGACTATGTATTGAGCCTCTAAATTGTGGGATTTCTCTAGCCAGAAATGCAATTGTTCTGATTTACTATGTATTTAGCTTCATAATTTAGGGTCTCTTGCTCGGTATATGAACTGATGTTTGGTTTTGGTATATGCAAAATATCTCGCGCTTTTTGTGCATTATAACTGTTTTCCCTGTGAAATTCAGTTGCTTTTGTAGAAGTCCTAAATGTATCGGGATCTGTTGAACTGCTCTTGAATTCAAAGTTTCCGATTTTTCCTGATTTTAAGACTATTGCCATTAGAATTTACTTTCAGGGTTCAGTGTATTGGCCAATGATCACGTACACTTACATTTCTAATTCCTTTATATTTGTTTCATTTTAATTATTTGATCACATGGTTTAGGTGCTAAATTGTGCCAGTCACTTTTTTGATATTCATTCTGGAAGTTTTGCCCTTATTTGAGTTTTTATGCTTTTTAAGCTGTTTGCCGAAAGAGATCTATATTGCAAGGTTGTCAACATGTCATCAGTCTGAAGCTTCAATAATCCAACTCAAGGTTTCCAACTTGAATACGATTCTTGGTGAGTATTTTTGTTCTTGAATGTTAAAAACTCGCCAAATTGGTTTTTAGCTGTTTTTATTCTTGTAACTGATTCCTCTTAACATGCATAGCAATTGATTCATATTTATGTACAGAATTGTTATCAAGCCACCTAACATAGGAGTAGTTCAACACAATTCAGTATTATGAAATCACAATAGCAACAATGGATGCCCAAACACAGGTTTACTGAAATTAATTTAGGCTCAGAGGCCACTGAAGTATCTGAGATAATTTTCTCTTTTCATTAATCAGACCTCTCTGTATTGCTGCATTTGGTATGAAACGAAATCTTATTCAAAGGACGCATATTATTTCTAATCTGCTGCAAAGTAGAGGAAAAACTACACAGTTTGATCAGATGCTTAAAAAACTGTAAATTGCTTTCTGGTTCTTATTGACTGGAATACAGGAATAGCTTGCTCCCTCGTACGTGCTTGTTGGACCAAATAAATGAATGTTCCTAGTTCAATGCATTGACAGAAACTGTCTTTGGTTCCATTATTGATGCTTATGGTATTTCTGTTTTTTATGAGAACATTTTTTCAACATGTTGATTTTGTAATTGTAGGAAGCAGCGAGAGGAGTCAAAACTCTGAAGACAAGTTTCTTTAACAAAAAGAATATGAGTTACTAACAAAGGATATTTTTGTTCAAAGATATTACATAATACCCTCAAAGTGGTGGGATCCTTTATCAACATTCTGATCAGTTATCACAGTGCATTAAAGGTGACTGATAGAAAAGGAAACACTTCAGCTGACCCAGGTATCCATTTTTAGCAGAAAGAGTGGGATGAGATTGTATGCCCAATCTGCATGGATCATTCGCATAATGATGTTCTCCTCATCTGCACTTCTCATGCAAAAGGTTTCCGATCTTACATCTGCAATACAAGCTACCGACATTCTAACTGCCTTGACTGATTCAAAAGTTCAGGAGTACACAGGAACTTTGGTGAAGAAAGAGTTAATCAGAGGGACCATGGTTCATCAGAAGCCATCTTTTCTGCTACAAATACTAGAAGAAACCAGCTGGAAACCAATGAAGTTTACAGCGTAGGCCAACATGACATTGGTGTTTCTGCCAACTTCCCTGAAACATTGGCAAATAGCAGTGCTGACCAAGAACTTGGATTAGATTCAGAAGTTTGAACACAAGAAAGGGTCAATGTTGCAGAATCTGGTCTGTAGAGTACATTGAAACCTGAAAGACAGGTGTCCACTTTGTCAAAGAATTGTGAGGCGTTGGATTAATTGGTAAGGAGGTGAGACAGTATTTGAAATCAAAGACAAGATGCTGTGCTCAGGAAACGTGCTTATTTTCTGGAAGTTACAGAGAGCTCTGCATATATTCCAGAAAGGTCCACCCAGCAACATGGCCTACTTGTGGACCCATCAAGCCAACATGTTTGGCAGCGTCTTGGGCAACAGCAACAGTATGTGACATCCTTAGCACTTTCAGATCAGCAACTCCACTAGCAATTGTGCTGGGGGATTAGGTTGTTGACAATGGAGATGCATTGTCGGATAACCATGACCTAGAGGAAGGCGGTGACCGATGGACTACTCTATTGTTGTTCCATCTTCTCAGAAGCATTGATGGGTCAGTTTACAGGAATAGGGAGTTGTCCAGACCATTGAGAATGCGTCATCACTCTTCTGATCATCGTTATTTTTGGGTTGAGACCTTCTGGGTTTACCATATGATGACGACTATGACAATCTTAGAATCCTGGATGAACATATTTTGACACCAAGAAGACATCGAAGGTTTGTGAGAGCTTAGAACTGATGAGCTGCCATGTGACAGAAGCTGGGGTTGTCTCCATGGAGAGACCTTTCTTCCTTGAAATGGTTCCCTTTGCTGTTCCAAGTGACCTGACAAAAGTGTTGCGGCGTTTGTTGTGGGTCGGCCGGTGTCATGGTTGTAGACCCGATGTAGTACAAATCCGGGAAGGCAAAATTCTGCCAAAACTGAATGATTGGATTGGTCTTGAAGTCTGTAGATATTGGGATAGCACTTTGAGCAAGATAATGACAATTTTTCTTTGAATAAAGCTGCTTACCAGGGTTTTGAGGTGTTCCTCAATTTGCCCGTTATATTATCCTTATGTTACAAACTATGTTAGCTCAGATGGTTAACAAATTAATCCCGGGTTTGGATGGCCCGGGTTTGATCATTTGCAGTTACAAATTTCTTTTTTTCCATATTTTACTTAATTTTTTACCCTAACTTTTTTAATTAATAATTTTAAATATATATATATAATACTCATTTTTTTAAAATTTTTAAAAATATTTTTAACTTGAAAGTCAAATTTTTGTCAAACAAAATTAAACAATAATTTTATTGAAATGAAAATGAATTGGTTTTGATCGAAATGATCAAAATGTTTTAATTTTGGTGAGTGCCCAAACAATTCCGAATTCAAAATTTAAAACATTGGTTATTTGTAGAACATAAAAGCAATTTTTTCTGGTGAAGCTATATTTGTTATTTATTTTACCTGATCCTGTGCTGCATTTACCAAAAGTTTCCTCAATTTTTCTGGTGAAGTCAATTTTATGGTTCTAATTTGACGAGTCTTTATCTCATCAGATTTCAAATGCTTGTGTTACTAATCATTGATCCCAAGCGGATTCGAGGATTGCTGCTTCTGTAAATCTCATTTTGGAGAAAACATGATATCTTTTTTGGGATTCAGAGAACTTTCATGTACAGCATGGATAAACCCTTTTTTTACTAAAGTTTCAAAACGAGAGAATAACAATTATTCAAATGGTGGTGAAAAATATTTCCTGAGTTTATCGCCCTTATGATGCCCATGGAGAACTCTAATATGATCTGCAAGGCTTTGGATTTTTTCAAATGCCTATAAAAATACTAGGATGCTGCAGCTGTTGCCAAAAACTTTTGAGCAAGCAAGACACACGGACTTCGGTCCAAAAGGCACACATTGAGCACCAGAAATACAGCATAACGCCTACGGAGGTAAAATCCCTGTACAATTTGAAAACTGCAACAACTTTTTTGGAAAAAAGGACTAAACTAACGCTCCTACTCCTGATCTGACAAAGTTTCCTCAGAAGATGCATCACTATCTCTAACCACCATATCACTTGGGGCTAGGAAGCCCGAAATTCTCTTGCTCAAATCAATAACATTGTTCTGATCTGAACCTGCAGTATCTGCTGGAGGAATTGAAGTCTGAGCACCTAATTTGGTTGCTGCTTGAGGCTCAATTGCGGCCGAGATATCAGAAGCCATATTCCTCCTCTTCAGTATTCCTCGTTGCCGAATATCTGCTGTTGAAGCAGGGGGAGCATTAATGCTTGTTGGTTGCACACCATTGATCAAACTACAGGGATGTGCAGTTGCTGAAATACCAGAAAATGATGCTGGTGCACTTGGCTTTGGACCCACATTTAAAACTTCCCTGACGAGCCAATGAGGTAAACTACCTTTTGATGGTGGGACTGATGACTGTTGAATGTGAGATAACCTTCTGTCCATTTGTAGCATATAAGATGGTTGTTCCCAAGCATAGTAAGTATTTTGGTCTCTAGTTGTCCTCCTATTGTTGATTTCTGAGGGATACTGCATCGGACCTTTTGAAAAGCTGCGAAGGAGATCAGAGCCTGTGGATGAACTTCCATTAAACACATGGTTTGTTGAGCCAATGCTTGAGTAGAAGTTTCTTGTTGGAAATTTCCGCCTTCGTTGGTAAACATTTTCCACCAAGAGATTGCTCTTGCTTGCTAACCTCTGAAAATCTGGTACATGAGGCCAGACACCAAAAGGATTTTCAGTAGCTGACTGTGCTAAGAACCCATCATTTATAACAGTAGAGGGAGCAAGACCTAGTGTACAAGACCTCATAGGTTGAATTGAACTGCCATTCAGAAGCTTTCTTTGCTCCAACTCCCATCTCTCAGCCAGGTCTCCTGCAGTCTTTGATTCAGAAAAGCATAATCTTCGGTCCCTTAGCATAGAATCCCAGTTATCTCGCCCATATCTTCTCACACCAATCCAAAGAAAATCTAATTCTTCTTCAGACCAGTCAACAGAGTACCTTCTGAACTTTTCTAATAAAGAACATTGCCGTTCTTTAAACCTCTGCGACTCAGTTATAACATTTTCAACTAGCTGTTTGTGTATTGATAAAGATGAAGTGTTGTCCAAGGCACGCAATGGTATTTTTCCTTTGTGAACATGAAGGACATCTTTGGCACCAAAAGTTGGCAATGATGACATGCTTTGGAAGCCTTTACTGGAAACCACATCGTCTTCAGGATTTACTGACAATGATAAGCCAAGAAAATTAGTCCGCAGGGAAGGGTTGTTTCGTTCCTCTCCAACAGAATGCTTCTGAAATCCAGGATCACCAGATTTTGCCAAGGATACCTTACTCTCTGGTGCAGTCATCTGAATCAGGAACTTTTTAGAAGCATTCTATAACAAAAAAAAAAAAACAGATATCAGTATTTACATGTCAGTAAAATGTTTTCCTATTTCACATGTAAAGAGAAGAGCTAGAAAGTTTTTTGATGCATAGATGACAAGAGGCGATGTTCCAATAAATCACTAAGTATTCTACTTAAGTTCAAGGCAGCATTCTGTTTTGCTACTGCATAAGGGACCAAATGCTAAGCCCTAAAGTTTGTGCTGACAAAAGTTGTTGCAGCCAGATAAAACATTAACGGCAACAATACTAATACATTTAGATGAAAAGACAACTTGTCATTGCAGTTTACCTGGTTGTGCAGATTCTCCGCAAATAAACCATCTGAAGTAGCTATAGAACCTTCCCCATTGGACACCTTTGGGCCAATGGTACCATTTGGTCCCACAAGTAGATTAGTGCTGCCCCTTTCCTCAGTTTCCCCAAATCCACAATCTTGACTTCTAACATGGTCTTTCTCTGAACTTTTAAAAGCTTTATCAATGTTGTCCAGCCATTCTGAAGTCCTACTTTCTCCATGACCTGCCAAATCCAACAATGGTGGTGCAATTTGGATTTGCAAGTGAGACTCCAGAAGATGCAGAGAACTGTTTAATTGTTATATGGTACCGCCTTATTTAAACAAGTAGATGTGCATGCTGCAGAAGATTTCTCACACTTACCAACAGAAGAGAGAAACATATTTTCCGATCCTCTGGTAGGACAAGTGTTGCTGTCGAATGAGGTTAATTGAATGCCCTCGCCTGGTATGTTGCAATCTCCATTTAAATCAGGGTAACGTGCATCCTTTAATCCATCTGCTTGGTCTTTACTTAAGTTGCTGCCACTGCTTATGTAGAGGAAAAGAATTAGCATACTAAATATATCAAAGGATCTAATAGAAATATCAGTTAAATAAACATTTACATCTTCCTTTTGACATAGCCAGCTACAGGGGTGGATTTCAGTCCAAGGTCTCCTTTCACATTAGTGACCTGCAAAACATACCTCACATGAGCTGGTTTCCAACTGTTTCTACAATGTGCCTTGGATGTTAACATACACATAAATTATACCTCGTCTTTTTGTACAACTGAACTTGTTAGCTGGTCAAAGGAACTGCAGTTTTGCAATGAGCCTGCATTTTTACTACTATAATCTACTAATTTACGACCACTCAAGGTGGTTGACGAACATTTTCTGCCCTCAGCCATCATACTGCCCTCTACAGATATATTTTCCAAATCTTGTTTCTTTTTCACCCTTCTACGAAATGTAAGCAAGGGAGCACCACAATTTTCTTTTGCATGTCCATTATCACAACTACAGCAACTACCTAAATCTTTTGGGCAATCAGGACTAGACTTTCTCACAATGTCTAAATCTGCTAGTTGAGACCTTGATGACTCTCCACCTGCAACCATGCATGCTGAATTAGACCCCTTACATGTATAATCCAGCTTATCTGAATCTTTGATGTTGTGAACGGTCACATTGGAACAGGATGAGCTATTTCTCCCACAGATTCTATCAACAAGTTCTCTACTTGGCAAAACTTTGTCTGCATGAAGTGGCACTGACACAAGACTAGATTCCTGACCCTCTCCATTTTTGTTTGTTCTGTCTGGAGCTTGTGGCTGCATAGACTCTTCAAATGCACGTTTCTTAAGGCAAGCTGTGCAATACCATTTTTCCTGAGGAACAAACTTCAAAAAAAAAGAGGATCAATATCAGCAGTACAACTCTTGCAGATTAACTTGCTAAAAAACTTTGCAGATTATCAATCCACAGGCATTACCAGTCACTTCTCTATGAATCATAAATAACGCATCAACTAACCTTCAAAGTGGGCTCGGCACATTGAAGATGATATGTTCCAGAGCAGCTACTGCAGTCAAGCAGCTTCTCATTGACATCAAACACACCACATTCAGCACAATGCTGCAAACATGCGAACACAGAGGCAAGACAGTCATCTATGATGTAAGTCAAACTTTGAATGCACACAGATATCTTGAATGTGGCAGATGATAAGATTCAGTGAGATGCATTAAGCTATGCATCAACAAGGTTGTTTTGGAATGACAAATGAATGAATGGGTTACAGAAGCAATTCTTACAGACAGTTACACAAATGGGAAATTTTTTTTTTTAAGTGTTGTATTTTTTTGCCTTTGATATGACTCTACTAGCTAGCATAATGTTGCATCCAACAATCAGAATGCATTATCGACACAAAGGCTAACATTTCAAAATTCTACCTGCTACCATATTCAACAAGTCCTTTTTTCTGAAATGCTTAGGCAACTAGCATCACGATTAGGTGGCCCCTTTTTTTTCTTCTTTGAGAAAAGTAACTGGATCTTATAGTAATAGTAGCAAAACAGACCATGTACACTATATATTTCCAAAATGGAAGTCTGAAGCTTCCACAGACAGAAGAGAAAAAAGTGAAGCAAGGAATCAGATATTAAAAAAAAATTAGCATAAAAAGGATGGGATCCACACCATAGCCTCTTCACTCAGCTGCTTCTTCATGCTATCAGGATTGGATTTTGGACTGGGTTGGCGAGGACATATTTCTCTTGGAGACCTTAAACTTGAATCCGATGCTTTAGCATCACAAGAGAGCTGGAATGATGAAGAAGAACACCTCCGCTTGTAAGTCAAGAGCAGCTTCTTGTCCATCATTTTGCCCACAAGAAATCTTTTGCACTCAGTTTAGAGTGGACTGCAGAAAAATCAACATGACAACATGTACAGAACATGGTTATTTGCTCAAATTTCAAGACATAAACCGATAACAAAAAATTGGCGAAGTTATGAACATTTGATAAAATTGCCAATATCCTAAGAACAATCAATGGGCAGAACACAATTGCTCACACCAAAAGAAATTCCACCAAGGACCAGCTAAGTCCTCGACATGAATCCTCCATTAAGTCCTGATAAAGTCACATGAAATCTTTCATGGAGAAGAGAAACAAATTAACACACAAATTCCTCCCAATAATCCCTAAAACAAGCTACTAGTTTCAATTTTCGCAGCAGAACCTTTGGCTTTTTCGATACCACTGATTTATAGTACAAATCAGTAAAAATCCTGCTCCTAGAATGATCCAGGCATCAAAAAGAAGCCGACAAGAAAGGCATCTAAAAAACAAACAGCCATTTGCACTCGATTTTAAGCACTAAACATTCAGCATAAACTGAGCTAAAATATCTTTTACAGAAACCACAAAATTCGCAGCTCAAATTTCGATCATTGACCTAATGGAGTAAGAAATACTGAAATCAAAATCAAATCCTCAAGTAGAATTAAATACCCGAAATCCAGAGAGCTCTGAAAGCGAATTGAACGGATGATGCGGGAGCTTTGATTTCCGATCGTCTCTCTCTCTCTCTCTCTCTCTCTCTCTCTCTCTCTCCCTAATTCCGATATTTTTCTCTCCGGTTTCTTTTCTTTTCCTGAGAAATTATTTTGGACGGGAATGCCCTCAACTAGTTTCTATTTCGGCGCTAAAATGCAGGGCGTTTTTGGTCATCTTGATCGTGTTATCCGGATCACCTGTTCCTCAAAGAACGCAATCCACGGAATCAAGCCAATTATGAATTGTCAAATTGATGTATATAGATGCTACGTATACTCGACATGGTCTCTCGTCTGATGACGTGGATTGCCAAACGGGTCTCCCGAATCGACCGAGAACATAACCAACGCTCGAGTGACACCTGGCGTCAGCCCATCCAGGAATCAAATCTCAAAGCACGAACAAGCGCGATGATCGGCCTGGTGGAGCAGCCGAGGGTTAGAGGAGAGATTGAAAGCAGCGAGGGCCAAGCGGGAGCGAGACAGGAATCCTTGTTCGCCGGTGGATTTGCTTGCTCTCCTCACCCGATCTCGATTCGGCGTGGAAAGCCTCCGACATTTTGATCTGATCTGGATCAACGCTTGCAATCAGGTTCCGAGTCGATTTTTTTCTTGGGATTTTCGCCGAATTTTCAATATGTGGTTTTTGGTTTTCGATACAATTAAGCGTTTTACCAGTTAAGAAAGATCTTTGTAGTCGATTTTGTCCGCAAGTTTGATTTTTCGTAGAATTTCCGGTTCTTGATTTTCCACTGCGAATTCGGGTTTTCGTGTTTTTTTTTTCTGTCAATATGGATTTGGGTCTTTATTTGGGGAAGTAGACGTGTTTAGACGAGAATTATGTATTTGAAATTTTCTATATATTTTCCAATTTAGTAGAAAAGGCTTGATCTTTGTGCGATTTTATCGGATTTACTTTTGGGAACCTCCTGTTACGGGCAAGTAGGGTTTTCCTTGTTTTTTCTTCTCTCTCCCTGAAAGTCTACACTGCTGCTATGATTTACTCGCCAAATTAGCTGGAATTGTTCGCCTGTTTTATTTCGTTATTTCTTATAATTATTGTTTCCAATACTGCAGGAAATGAGAACTTACAATTGATGCTAGGTTCAAGATCTAACTTAGATTCTGTTTCTGTAGCTCGCTTGATTTGGTACTCTTGATTTGAATATGCTGGATGAAGGAATAGGGGGAATCTGAAGTTCCTTGTGTATATTTTAGTTTTAGGGTCTGATTGCTGGGAAGAATTTGCAGTATTACATTTGAAGTATGGATGAAATGGAGATTGATCCCTTGTTGGAAATCCCTGACACTCCAGATAGAGTGGCAACGAGGCATTTATCTGAGTTTTCCACTGCTAATGATGATGTTGATAGGAGATTGAACATACTGTCTTCTCGTCAAAGAGGTAGATATGTAAGAAATCTGAATGGTCGGCGATCCAGGGATTCGGGCTTATGTGATTTGGCAAATGGTGCTGTCTCACAGGATGAAGCTGAACTCCTGTTTCATCGAGGAAGATTGGCACGCTTGATCTCTGAAGATCTAGAAGGCAAAGGTTTCCCTTGGAGACAAGTTGCGTCAACTGAGCATGTAATGGATGGGGTGTCCAAGGTGGATGGGAAGTGTTCCAGCCATTCTTCTATACCTAGTGTTTCATGGAGAAAAAAGGGGAAAGAAATGCATCAAGAGAGTGAACATAGTGTGAATGGTCAAAATTCTAGATTGCTTATCTCTGGAGCATCTGTTCCTGGCAGATCATCTGGGAGACTACTGAATGGAATCGGGGTCCCCTCAAGACTGCCTGTGGATGCCTTTGTGAAAGAGAAAGCAGATGTATTTTATGGAGGCAATGCTCAATTGGAGAACATGATTGAAGTCAAGGGAATCAATTTAAGCAGTAATTCACAAGATAGAACTGTACAAATGGTATCAAATTCATTGCATCCAGATGTGCCACAGGTGAATGCAACGCAAAGAAGTCTGGCTGATAATGGTCATATAGCTCCATTGAATGTTTTAAATAGAAAGACGAGCAACTCAACTATTATTGATGACAATAAGACTATTGAATTTGTCAATGGGGGGATGGTATTTTCCTCTTCTAGAATTAGTGATGGAAATGTTAGGGAAGAAATGGGTACCGATAGTCATTCACAGCTGAAAATTGGACAGACATGCAACAAATGGTATGAACAAGATGCTTTTTCACAGAGAAAGTGCCAGAGAAGGTTGGTGCGTAATGGGTGTATTTCTCCATGCAACATTGAGAGGAAGAATAACACTACAAAGTCCGAAAGCCATGAAATTGAAAGGAATGCTTACGATGAAAATTCGGAGGGAAGTTCACTGCTTGAAATTAATATTTTGAGTCCTAATTCCGAAGAAGTTTTTTTGGATAAAATGAAAGGAAAAGCTATAGCAGATGATCATGTGATTGCCAGCTCTCAGCATGTCAAAGCTGAAGCTCAGGCAAACAGGTCAAGCCTAACCCTATATTTGGTTGTGATGTCATTTCATCTATTTAGGGTCTTTTAGAGATGTTTGTTGGCACACATGGATTACTTGCACCTTCTTTATAGAGAAGTGACTAAAATTTATGCATTAATGTTGATAGGTTTCAAGTGAGAAAATTGCATGAAATATCAGATGATGTCAGTTTGCTTTGTTTGTTTGTAAGTTGGTTGATAGAAAAAATATACCCTCATACAACATCTATATAACAATTACATTGGCTTGACATGACATTTTAGTTATTATCAAGGGATAGTTTACGTTCATTCACAGTAAAAAAATGATTCTTTCTGCTTCAGTTAGTGTTATATGGGTTGCTGAACAAAACGTTTTTTCTCTGGTCTGATTATTGGCAGTTTTTTCAAAATGTGGCAAATTCAAATTCATAATTCAGATCAGCAATTATAACAATAGGTTAAAATAAAATTGGAGATCATCTGTTGTGGCCCATTCCTGATAATAGGCATTATTTTGCAACTACACTGATAGCAATGTAACATATAATAAAATAAGCCATATAGTAGTTGCTTGTGTCTATCTATATAAAAAAGAATTACATACTTCGGGGCATGTCAGCTGAATTATGTACTTGTGTGGCATTTGGGTCAAAATTCATTTCTCTTGTGATAGAATGTGTCCACTGGCCCTGAAGGAGGTGAATGATGGTGCAAATTCTGGAAGTTATGCTGTCAGACCTGAAGACAATAGTTGCAGAACAACATGCAATCGTATTGCGCAAGCATCTGTGTTCTCCTGTAAAGAGAGTTCTAGTGTTCTAACAAGCAAAGACAATGTGAACATTGTTGATGGTAGGCTGGAAATAACTGTCTGTGATGAACACGATACAACTCAAATGTCTTCTGATCTCATGTTAGGAGGAAAGAGAAGCACCAGACAGCAAAAACTTGTGAAGGGTAAGAGGAAAAGTAGCTCTACCCACTCTCATGGCGGTGAATGCTCTGGATCAATTTCCAATGATTCAGAAGTTCTTTTTGTTGGATCTTCTGGTCAGCACCCTTATTGGAAATCAAACAGAACTGGTAACTTTCAGCAACATGGCAGCACTGTACTGACTCCAGTCATAGAAGTTGATGAGCTAGATTCTCCTGAAGTAGGACAAAGCTACAGAATTTCTGATGATTCTAGCGCAAAAGCTAGGCAGGTTGAGTCAGATGAGATATTGGCTCGTCAACTGCAAGAGCAACTTTTCAATGAATCGCCAGATTTTGATGCTACTGAGGAGGTCTTTCTTTGCCTTGTGTGGTTTATTCTTATGCTTCTTTATTGGAATTTTCTGAATTCAGGTGTTGATGGTTAGATTGATCAGTTGACCTTTTCTTTTGCATTATAAATAAGAGTTTAGCTTCATGAGTGTTAACCGTCTATTGAAATGCTTTTGTTGTCATGCAACTGAGCAGATGGATGCAAGCATAGCATGGTCGTTGCAGCAGGAAGAGGATTCACAACTTGCTGCTGCTTTTGCAAGACGGGGTCAATCTCATGGTGTAAGCTGTTTAGTTCTGCCTGTATGTACTTAATTGTTTTGAGGTTTTTGACAGGTTAACTCCAGAGCTAACTTCTTTTCAGTGGCCATTCTCTTAGCATGCAATGTCTAACATGATTCAGAAGAGTTTGGAAGTGTAGAGTTTTAAAATTAAATATCTGGCCTACAACACAGTTTTATCTCTCCATTCCTCTGACAATGTAATTTGCTTTCAAAGGGTAGAGCTTTATAGTTAAATATCTGGATTACAACACAGTGTTATCTCTCCATTCCTTTGACAAAGTCATTTGCTTGTGTTTCGTTCATTTTCATGGACCAAGGATGAGTCTTGTAACCGGCAACCATCTCTCAATGTTTTCTTAGAGAATTGAGTTTATTTACCCCCTGCATGAAAATTGAGAATATGTTAGCAAGAAAATTAATTGCTGATGCATCTTTTATCATGTGATCATCATAATATCCATTCTCAAGCACTTACCCCTCTCCATTCTACAACGAAGATAATTTTCTTTATCCCGCAAGTTTCATGGAGGCATTCTTTTACTCTCACTTGCATTACTTTGCCAGTTTGTCATATTTTGATTTTCAACCCTCAGAGAGAGAGCCTGATGACTCAGTTATATGCTCACCATCCACAAATGACCTCAAGGAATTCTTCTGCTCATCCTGCCATTCATAATCAAGTTCCAGTATCAAGTAGAATGAGCCGACTAGTGAGAAGCTCTAATATCCCCTGGACAGACCTAGAAGAGGTGATGCTTTGTGTGTGTGTGTTCACGCCTGTGGTTGCTGTGGATTTCTTTTCGCCTTTAGCAATGAAGATTCTTCTTCATCTTTTATGTTCAGAGGTTGGAATTCTTGGAAGAATTGGAAGCTGAATTTGATACCGAATTTGATGACATAAATGAGTTCATGGAATCTGATGATAGCTTGGATCTTGAACACGAATTCGACGAGTAAGCCTTTGGACTTCGTTACCTTTGTCTTGCAATTCTGATGTCATGTACTTTGCCTTTGATATTCCTTTCTGCCTGGGGTGCAGTCAATGTTTTTTTTTTTAAAAAAACTCTGCATTGCCACATATTTTGTCAAGTTGCCTTTCGTTCTATGGATTACCTTGATGGTTTATTTCCATCACATCGCGCGTTATAGGAATGACTATGAAATGCTTTTGGCCCTTGATGATAATAATGAAGACACTGGTGCTTCTCACAGTCAGATCAACAGCTTGCCACAGTCAATCATTCAGGTGTTTCTTATATTTTAATTAAATTTTGAATGGTTCACATTCATATAATTTGATTTTCTCTCATCCTCTACCTTCACAGAGTGATAATATTGGAGAAGCATGTGCTATTTGTCTTGAGACACCCAGCATTGGAGATACCATCCGTCACTTACCATGTTTGCACAAGTTTCACAAAGACGTACAAAACAAGTCCCTTCCCCCACTGTCATTGTAGGTTCTGCAATAAACATTTCTTCAGAGTGCTGATGCATTTCTTTTTCTTGCAGTGCATTGACACATGGCTCAGAAGGAAGACATCTTGTCCAATTTGCAAGTCAAGTATCACTTAACAGTAGATATGCAGTAGATCCTGGATGCTTCATAGAAAAGTCTGAAGACAATTCTTCGTTGGAAATGAAGTTAAGAAGGATCGATGACAGCATGACTGCAGTGCAGCCTAATTTACCCTCAAGAGCTATTTTAGCTCGAATTTCTTAGGAGTTCATAGGTTCTTAAATGCTGCCAAAAAGTAATCTGAGCATCTAGTCTACTGATGATGGTTGTTCTGTTTGAGAATGCAGGGAGGCGGGAGTTTCATCTTTTATATCTGTGAGGTTACAATTTGAGTAGTTCCATAAACAAGTGTTAGTTGGAGATGTTCTTAGTTGTATTGTCTGTATAAGCCGTTGAAGTGCCTAAAATGCAATGTGCCTAAAATGCAATGTGCAAGAATCGGACGTGATTTGTAGGCCATGTACACACTGCTAAAGTTTTTCAGGCATTTCTATGAGACTGTTATTGTGAATGCAGAAACACAGGATTAAATATGAATCACATGCCAAACTACAAACAAAACAGAACACAACTTGATATGGAAAAATGTGACATGGGAGGCCGATCCTGTATTTCATTTCGTTTATTTGAACATAATGGATCTGAATGCATTCTTGTCCTCTACAAAACACTGCCAGTGCCTGGAGTCTGATCATCTTGTAGCACCAAGTACGAAGAAGATGGCATACAGCCCTGTTCATGAGGTATCCAGGATGCCAAAGAAAAAACCGCGACAGCGTGCGACGGAGTACACAGTGGAGGCGGAGGAACTTGGGATACTTTCCATTGCTCTTAGTCTCGTCGAAAGCATCATTTTTCATCCTCAATCTTGCTGATAAAGCTTTCTAGCAAGGATTCAATCTTTTTTATCAAGATGTTCTATTTATTTTCACACAATTGAGCTTTAACGGGTTAAATACCAAGCGTTTCGGGGAAATCTGCAAAATTACACTATTATACAATTGTACAAACGGTGACCGTTTGTTATTATACCGACGGCCACGATCTGCGGATCCTGGACAAGTTCCAGGCATGCCTCGCCCCGATGGCGCCGCCCAGATCTCCCCTAAAACCCTCGGCTCGCGAGATTTCCATTTGCTTTCTCCTTCCTCGCTGTCGACCCGCTCCAATGGCGACCATCTTGCGCTTCACCGGAGTCGTCATCCCCACAAGAGACGCTTCTCTCCTCTCCTCCTCGGCGCCCGCAATCCAAAACTCTAGCTCGCGTCTCCCCCTCCCCAATCTCGCATTTGCTCCTGCCCGCAGGACTTGCGGCCCCCTTCTCAGATCCCAGGTGGGATTCTCCTCTCTTGCACTCGTTTCGGTATCTATCTCGCTTTCTTGTTACCTTTATTATGGTTTTGGTATCTTCCATGGTGAGTTTTCTTGATTGAGATGAAATCGAGTGATCCCCGTTTGTTTCCTTTTCATGTGCATAGTTTTCTTGGAGCCTCTGTTGAATCTTTTTGTTTAAGAAGTTTGTGGGTTTCGTCCTCCGTTCTCGATTCTTAATTGTCGTGGCTTGTGCGATGGGCTTCTTGTTTCTTTTTCGTTTTCATAATTTTATTGGAGCGCTTGTTTTGTTCTTTCTTGATTCATTATCTTCTTTAATGCTAAAATTCGATCTGACAAGATTAGGGTTTTCGTGCTGTTTCGACATGAGATTTTCGATTTTTTTTTCCCTATTTTCTATTTGCTTTGATGTTATGTAATTTCTGCTGTATATTTGGTATTGCAGGCGACAAGTAGCTCAGTTTCTGAGAGAAACGGTAAGCAGCAATGCTTATTGTTGCCTACACTTTCGTTTCTTGGAATCTTGAAGGTGAAATCTGGGCCTTACAGTTTGGATGTCTAGTTTCAGGCTCGGTTGACAGACCCTGGAAAACCTATGATGCCAGGCTTGTTCTTGAAGATGGTTCCATATGGAAGGCTAAATCCTTTGGTGCTTCAGGCACTCAAGTTGGGGAAGTGGTGTTCAATACTTCTCTCACAGGGTAAAATCATTGTTCTTATCTTGTTTTTTGTTCTTTCCTGTACTGCATTCTCCTTAAATAAACAAAAATTATTGAGTTGCCACTGCTGCATATGTGACAAATAAATAAAAAGAACTGCAAAGAAACTGGGAAATCATTGGCTGGCTGTGATTCAATGGAGACAGATAGGGACAACAACTTCCCCTTTTTTTCCTACAATTATTTCCCTACAAGGATCTAGGAATTTAAATATCCCTAGTGTTTCTGTACAGCAAGCAGTTTCCAGTTTTCTGTGTTTTTCAAGTCTAAGCCTGAATGTGTTTCTACCAATTTTGTAGGTGAACGATTGTTGATATATGGATGATTGTCTCTTTATATGCATGGTTGTCTCTTTATAAGCTGAATCTTACATTACGAAAATGTTAGTACAGGTACCAGGAAATTTTGACTGACCCTAGCTATGCTGGCCAATTTGTGCTGATGACGAATCCTCATATTGGAAACACCGGTGTTAATCCTGGTATGGGAAAACTCTGAATGCATCATAAGCAGAAAGTTCCTCAAATGCTAAAACTATCTGTCCTTTTATCTTGCAGCTGATGAGGAATCAAGCCAATGCTTTCTTGCTGGTTTGGTTATCAGAAGTCTGAGCATCTGGTATGATTAATCACATGTAGCTGTTTTTTTTTTTTTTTGAAGGTTGGAAAAAAATATTTCTCGAAGCTTTCAACATTTTGATCTTTTTTTTCAAATTGCATGTATCCAGTACTTCGAACTGGCGGTGCACAGAATCACTCGGTGACTACTTGGCAAAAAGAAACATCATGGGCATATGTAATCTTTTAAACTGAATTTATTTTATTGGCAACCTGAATTTTGAGTTCGCACACTTGCTTCCTTATGTGGCAGATGATGTGGACACACGAGCAATAACCCGCAGGTTAAGACAAGATGGAAGTCTTATTGGTGTCTTAAGCACTGAAGAATCCCTGACAGATGATCATCTCTTAGAAATGGCCCGTAAATGGAAAATTGTTGGTAAGAATAAATATGGTGTTGCATTTTTATACATTCTTTTGTCTTACTCTGAACCTCAACATCTACTTAAGTGTTTAATGAAATGCAAAAGGTTTGACACTTTTATATCCATTGGTTGCACGCAACGGTTAGTGGAATGGTCATCACAAGCATCGGTTACAGCTCACTTATGTAATTGCACAAATCTTAAAGTGCAATCAATTGTGAAAAGGTTGCTAAATCCTTTTGTCTCATTAAATGTTAATTTCTAGTCCAAAAAATTCAAGTTCTATTTAGTTCTAGAAAGTTTGGCCTATTATACACTTCTTGAACCTGGCAAAATATTTTATTATGCTCTTGATGTTTTGTTGATTGGAATCAATGCTGGAGATTTTTTGTCAATGTTCTTATTTTAACGTGCAATGTCAGATATAATAGTGATCCATTGTTCTTATTTTACAGGTGTTGATCTCATAACTGGTGTCTCATGTGACACTCCTTGGGAATGGAGAGAGAGAACTGATAGTGTATGGGAATTCAAGAAAGAAAGCAGTTCTTCCAAAAATTTTCATGTAGAGAACTGTGACACCTCATTCTTCATTATGATTTAATCCTGTTATCTCACATTTCATTGCTACAGGTTGTTGCATATGATTTTGGAATTAAACATAATATATTGAGGCGCTTGGCATCATATGGCTGCAAAATCACAGTGGTGCCTTCAACCTGGCCTGCTGCAGAAACTTTAAAACTGAAGCCTGATGGAGTTCTTTTTAGCAACGGCCCCGGTGACCCGGCTGCAGTTCCCTATGCTGTGGAAACTGTAAAGTCAATAATTGGAAGGGCTCCCGTATTCGGAATTTGTATGGGACACCAGTTGATTGGCCAGGCATTGGGTGGTAAAACATTTAAAATGAAATTTGGTCATCATGGTGGAAACCATCCGGTTGGAAACCTTATGAATGGGCGCGTTGAAATTAGTGCACAGGTACTCATAATTTCCCTATGTTGCTGGTTTTACGTAAAGGTTTGCCTTTTAAAAAAGTAGGAAAGAACTGAATGAAAACTGTCTATTTGGTATCCATACTATATAGACCTTATTATCTTTGTTGTAAGATGGGTTCTCATTTTGCAGAACCACAATTATGCAGTGGAACCTGCATCACTTCCTACTGGCATTGAAGTTACACACATAAATCTGAATGACAACAGCTGTGCTGGTCTTGCATGCCGAGAGCTAAACCTCATGTCGCTTCAGTACCACCCAGAGTCATCTCCAGGGCCACATGACTCTGATCCTAGTAATTTCAGCTCCATCTCTCCTTCCTTTAGCAATATACTTGAGATTGATAATTGGAATGTGGGATAAGTCTATACATCTTAGATGGCAAAATATGTATTTGATAGGCTTTAGCAAATAACTTTATGAAGTATAAACCTATCTCAACAAAGAAACACAAGTAGGAATAGTACTTTCAACCAAACAGTGGAATTTGGTCATTACCACAAAATTGTCGAGCTAATTTAGTGCAAAAAATAAGAGGTTTAGCAACTTATTGAACCATCATCTTTTGCATTCCTGTAAGATGCTCTTTCATCTTTGCAGCATTTAGGGAATTCATTAAGCTAATGGAGGCAAACAAATCATGACTGTGGTATCATGGTCACTGCTGAACTCTTATATTCTGGAAATGAACACCTTTGTCATGATTTCTCCAGGTATGATAGGATTTGATAATTTATGCTGTTCATAAAATTTTCGCCCTTTTTCCCCGCCCTTTTTCCCCGCGTTGGGGAACCTTGTGGAACTTGTAGGACAATGTAATGTAAACATTGAAATTCCAATATCCGCTTTTACAAAAATTTGATTAATTCTATTTTTTTTTCATTGTATGATTATTGAGATAAAAAGGGCATAAACAAAATTTAGTTATATTAAAATAAAATATTTTAATTTCAAATGACAAATAATATTCGTTTCAAATTTAGTAAGTTGGCCTATTAATGGCCAACTTACTGACCTAACAACAATGCTGGCCACTTCAGTGAAATATGACCAGATGTACGTTTGCTAGCTCTGCCAGGCCGAGTTCTTGGCGTACGTATTGGCACAGGCCCCGGTTCAATAGGTGACCTAGGTAATGGGTCCAACACTGCACCCATATGGGCCGATTAACAGGCCCATCAGCCGGCTCAATACTATTCAGCTCGCCGGAGCCAAGTATTTAACCAAAAAAAAAAAAAAAGCAACAGAAGATAGCATGAGCGTTTGCCAAAAAGATACACAAAATACTAGTTCTTTCGGCTGAACTAATTACTGGTCCAATATTCTATACCCTACTATGCTTCAACTATTATGAACAAAACCCTAACTAAATATATCCTCTACCTACTGGTGAGGGGGTGGGTGTGGTGGGTGTTCACTAACGGCAGGGAAAAATTCATCCCACCCCTTCCAAGTGCATCCTTATAGAAAAAAAAAATGCAAAGAACAATCGCACAACCCCCAAATGAGGGGGAAAAATAGTGAAAATAAATGAAAAAGAAGCGGATTTACAGCACTGGGACAGAAGCGGAAAGGGCAAACTGGAGCAATACTTGGGTTCCCAAGGCTTCACTGATGTAAAAATTGGAAGGCTGAGTACTCAAGCAGCTGCTCTGCTGGTTTGATATCTGACATTTCCTGACTTTGCAAAGAACCTGACATTTCATCAACCGAGAAAGGTATGCTGCATAAGACACAACCAAGGATTTTGATCACATATTTTCACGTTGAAGCATTGAGATCATAACATGTAGTTCTTTCCATTTATACCTAGAATTATCATCGAGCAAGAGGGAATCACTGTCTCCATCATTGGACTCCTCTGCCATCAATGCGTTCATGCTTGATAGGACCTATTGAAGAACACAAAAAACCACAATTAAAAATTTTTTTGTGTAAAGGACCTAAAAAAGAATCTCTTTGTAAAAGCAAATTTGCATACATTTGAGCGAGAACTTGAATAGAAAATTTTCCTTACTTCAGGAGATACACTCTGAGTATCATACTTGTCATCCCAGTACTGTGTGCAAATTCTATAAAGTTGTTGTACACTCAAAATCTGCATCCAGAAAGTGTTGGCATGCACTTGTTCATTGTATACAGAAAAAAGATAAGGGAAGGTGAGTGAGTGCACAGAAAGAATTAGGGCTTTTACCGGGCAGAGGTCATTGGCTATTTCATCATATGAGATCCTAAACTTCTGAAATATTACCTGTGCAGGGGCAGTACAAACAAGGTATTAAGCAATATCACATCATAAAATCGATAAAACCCTCCAAAGATCTTGGGATAAGTAAACGAGGTGGCGTCATTCAACCATCATGAGTATTTGCCACAATAACACAATTGTGCAACAGGCACAATCATATTATAAGTTGCCATATTTTGCTGCTTTAGAAAAGAAGACTTGTGGGCAAAAAAAGTAAGACATCTGTTTCTCTGTGTTTATTTTATTTTACCTTACCAAAAAAAAGACATCTGTTTCTCAGTTTTTGTTTTATTTTACCTTACCCAAAAAAAAAAAGTAAGACATCCATCCATTATACTTGAGATCAGACTATTAGTTGTGCTATTGTGAAAAACGATCCTTCAGGAGTTCAGATCCAGTCACTACAATAGGCAGGTTTCATTATGATTGTCATAGCCTGAATCACTGTAGAGAGTTGTGTGAATAATTTGATTGGAATGAAGCTATACAAAATGGTCTCACCAAAAATGGAGTCCTAGAAAATGGTGATTGAAAGCGCACATCAATAAGGAAAAATGCTAACATACCAGAAAACCAACAGCTTGTCTTGTGTGCTTTAGCTCATCCCAAGACAACCCAACAGCCTGGAGAACATGAAAGAATTACAAAATTGAAAGATAAATGCCAACAAAAGTTGATCTTAGTTCTCAAAAAGATCCAAAAACAGAAAATTTTAAGAACACCACCTCCTCTTTTGCTTGTCCACACCATAGCTCTAATTCAGCTAAACCAGCTTTCACATATTCTCCGTTGCTAAAGGAACAACACTCACGGCGAAGAAGAAGACTAACAACAGAAAGTAGAATGTCAACAATATGTCCAGAGAAATGAAATGGTCAATAATGCAAAATGAAAACACTAACCTATTGAAGAGTTGTACATTGATGAAGGAAAAGATTTGAGTAAACAATTTCTGGATAAGGATAGGAGGTACCTAAAAGCAGCCAAGTAAACAACCAGTTAACTTGTTATTCCAAGAACTAGGTGATTCCATAAATTTTTACCCAGATTAACTTACATGGTTATCCTGTAATTCCCCCAGAACATTATTAAGATTATCAATTATCCTCTGCCACTGATTGCTTTGGGTTTGATTTACAAAGGAGCACTCAGCTCCTGTCAGTATAGCTGCCTTTGGTGTCCTTGGTGCCTTTTTTTAAGATTAGAATTAAAAACAATTAATTCCTCCTTGGGGTTGCAAAAAAGCAAGAAATGTAATATATAAGTAGAGCCACGATTGATGATCAGAAAATAAATCAATGCAACTTAGAAACAGCACACGAAAAAACAAAAAAGGAACGAATCTTGCCACTCATATTCTCAACCAAACAATGTTGCTACAAAAGCCATTGCTCCAAATTTGATCAACTTTCAAGCTACAATTGAGAATAAATCACATATTTTTAAAGCAAAAGCATAAATTTAAGGGCAGATGATACCTGGATGCATGATGCAAGCAATGGAGTCAAGTTCTTTTTCACATTGTCACGAATAATTCCATATATCTTCTCCACATAGGCTGTAAGCTGCTGCTTGAAAAGCAAAGCAGGGTACTTGGCCTCAACTTTTCGTGAAACATCCAGACCATTTACAGGCATATTTGAAGAAGATGGGGATGACCGAAATCCCTGCAAAAAATGCAATAAAACAGATATGCTACTCATCAACAATTGGAAAGGAACTCTGTCTACATCAACAGTCTAGTCAAGTGGAATTACCCAAGCCTATGCTTAAAAGAAAGAAAATCCATAGTTTAACAGTAAAGGATACATATTTATCACATACTTGGGTCATTCTTCCAAACAAAGAAGTTGGAGTGGGAGGCTTTGAAAGTGCGCCCCCAGAAGCTTTAAGATTCCGCTGAAGTAGGACTAACAAAGTAGATGTATTGGATAACCAGTAAGCAAGCTGGCTGTTGTTCTCCTCCTTCTGCAAATAAGACTATCAAAATTCCACAAAAAATATGAAATGAATAGGAAATAAAAAGTTAGATAAATCCAATTATATTATCCGGGAATTACTCGACAGACTAGAAACTAACTTTATGGAAAACCCACAGCTGCTTTGAAATTAAAAGAGCATCTATAGATGATTGATTCCACAAAAGGCTGTTGCCCTTAGAAATTCAATATATAAATAAATATGATAGCTTCTAAATATGATTTATTCAACACTTGCAGCCACAGCCATCAATAGAATGCCATCTCAGGAATTTTCTGAGAAAGGTGTCCAGTCCAGTTCAGTAAGTAGTGATCTGGTCACTGATTCAAAAGTCACAAGTTGAGTGAAAATGATGGTCTGACTCTTTTTTTCTTTTTTGACTTCTAATTGATTAAAAAGCTAGTAAGCTGAAGTTTACTCATTGAGAGTCAAACTGATGCATTTGATAAACTGGAACAAACCAAAATAAATAAAAAATAAAAATTCTCATCTGGAGAACTAATATGACAACATTTACCTCAATTACAGAACCAAACATCTGGATCAGATGGTCAAAGGCACTAGTTTTGTCAGCTTCAAAACATTTCCACTGAAGCAGACACTTGTAAATGGTAAATGCTGCAATAGGCTTTCCTTGATCAAACCCAATATTTTGTACAACACAGTTGATAAGGATGTCAAGGTTTTCCTGAAAAAGAAAACTGCAAGTTAATATCAATCATTTAAAATTTAGCTGAACATAGATTACAAACATGTGATGCATCCTAAGTAGTGAAACTGTCTAGCACATACATGTTGCCTTTCAATTTGAGATCTCCTCAGCCTAGAATCACAATGTGCATAATCCTTGATGGCTGGAGGAGCACTTTGAGGTTCCTGTGAAAGCAATGTTACAATAAAAAAGAAGAATTACAGGTGACAAATTAATTTGAATCATAAGATAGCTGCACAAAAGTATCCAAAATCTTATATATTACCTTAGTTGCTTCCAAATCATGCAGACCATTCATCGAATTCTGAAAATACACAAGGGATAAATTAAACCTAGACACAAAAAGAAGTCAATGACCGACTATGAAATATTACATGTTTTGCCAGCATGTTTGAGCTTGACAAATTTCCAGACAGGCGCTTTGAATGTGAACCAAAAAGGGATTTCCGTCGAAGGATTTGATCCTCAGATTCCAAGTTAGCTAGTTTATCTTGGAGCCTGTAATGATAAATCTACAGTCAACTAACCCACTTATATGAATGAAACCAGAAATGGACAGTCCAATCATATGTCAAACAAAAATAGCATTCTACAAAGCAAGCATGAGTAATGAAAAAGCAGCTGTAAATCTGTGATGGAATAAAATATTCATGCATCAAGAACCTCAAAAAATGTGATTATAACCTTTGCATTGCATCATTAAGTTGAACTATCTTTGATTCAGCCTCCCGGGCCTTCTTCAACCTATCTTCACTAGCTCTGCTAGTTTCTTCATACTTCTTTTCAGTTTCATCAATCTTCTTCTCAAGAGAACTTACTAAAGCCTACAAAGTTCACAAAAATGATCCAGTTGTTAAGTTCATGTTCATTCCCAAGATGAATGTATTTCTCCTGGAGAACAGAAGAAAAGAGGAAAAAGCACATTCCTCCAACAAACCTTCAGCTTCTCATTTTCAGCAGTGAGCTTCTCTACCAGCGCTGAATCAATAATCGGGGTCTCTTGCACGATTGGAACTACTTCAACCACTTCCTTTGCAGCCTACAAAGTTCACATAAATGATCCAGCTGTTAAGATTATGTTCACTCCCAAGGTGAATGTATTTCTCCTGGAGAACAGAAGAAAAGAGGAAAAAACACATTCCTCAACAAACCTTCAGCTCCTCATTTTCAGCTGTGAGCTTCTCTAACAGAGCTGAATCAATAACTGGGGTCTCTTGCATAATTGAAACTACTTCAGCCACTTCCTCTGCAACCTACAAAGTTCACATAAAATGATCCAGTTGTTAAGTCAGGCACAATCCCAAGATGGATGTATTTCTCCCAAAGAACAGAAAAAGGGAGGAAAAATCTCATTCCTCAACAAACCTTCAGCTCCTCATTTTCAGCAGTGAGCTTCTCTACTAGAGCTGAATCAATAACTGGGGTCTCTTGCATGGTCAGAACTACTTCAGACACTTTCTTTGCAGCCTACAAAGTACATAAAATGATCCAGTTGTTAAGATGAGGCTTAATCTCAAGATGTATGCGTTTCTACTAGAGAACAGAAAAAGGAAGGAAAAAAAATTATCCCTCAACAAACCTTCAGCATCTCATTTTCAGCAATGAGCTTCTCTAACAGAGCTGAATCAAAAACTGGAGTCTCATGCATGATTGGAACTACTTCAGCTCCTTTCTTTGCAGTCTTACGCTCTTTTATCAACATAGCTTTAGTCTCATTAAACTCTAACTGCATCTCCTGCAAAGCAGATTGCAGTTTTGCATTTTCTCGTGTCTTGGCTTCCTCCAAATCAGCCTACAAAAGAAGGATATCCATTACAAGACATAAGAATAAAACATAAAAAAATGCACCAATGTGGTAAGAATAAACCGGTTATAATTAATCAAGTATGAAAACAAAGTCAAGAAGACAAAGGCATCAACTTCAAAGTATTAAGACAAACAAAGTAGCTACAAATCAACTACAGAGGTTATAACAAGTCCTATTGTATAAGAATGATCAGGATATATATACAATTGTATTATTCTGTCAAAGTTGAATAAAATATATATGACCAGATGCATCACAATTTGTGTGCAAATGCTGCATCTTGAAGCCCTTAATGCAAGTGAACTTACAATTAAGTGGGTCAATAACATCACACCAAACAAATGATATGTCCACTAACACATCAGTGCACTTGCTGCAAATCAAACAACCCTGAAGAGTTCGCATATTTTGGAGAGAAGCGTTTCATCCAACTTGTTGAAAAAGAAAAGGTTGCCAATCGAGGAAAACCTCATATTTCAAGAACTAATATTAGTCAAAACAATGGAACTGCAAAAGGAAAAATCCATACATTCTTTTAGCATCTCAAAAAGACATCAATTGCAGTATATAAGAGAAGATATATAAACTTGCTGATAGAAACACCAGCAGGGAGAAAGACAAATAAATTTTCACGTATTTATATACAATTGTCCCTATTCCTTCCCAGAAACAACATGAAATCAACCTTTCTATTCATAAAGCATAAGCAAATGTAACCCCTCATTGATTCCAATACAGTTAGAAAATTATATGGTCAAGATTGATGTTGTCACATTAGAACAGCATGGCTACTGATTATAGCTACTGATTGTGCTTACCCTCATTTTTCTCTCGAGTTCTAGACTACATGTCAGCTCTTCAACTTGTTTCTCCAACTTGCTTTTGGCTTCTTGGAGAGCGCCAGTTTCCTTCGCTGTCTGCAGATAGAAAAGTAGGTTCTCCTAAGCACAATCCAACACTAACAATAACTATAGATAAAGGAAGAAGCAATCCTTGGTCATCTCACTGAACGCTGACAAGAAAAGTATACAGCCTTTTGGGTTTTGAAGTCCCTAAATAGCAAGTCAGTTTAATTTAATTTCCAAGAGAGAACATAAGACCTACATAAACAGAAAAATTGTATGCTCATAAATTAATAGAAAAATATGTTCACCATTTTGAGTTTCCGTAGCTCTCTTCTCGCAAGTCGTGCTCTCCAAGCACATTGTGCTGTTATTGCTGCCTTCTTTGTCTTTAAAAAGTGCAACTGTGCCAAGTATTTACGGCAGTAATTCTAGCAAGCAAAGACACATAGTGGATCACAATTAATACACACACCCTTCTCCTCCATAGAAAAAAATAGAAATACAACTAAGAAGCTGCAAAAATCCAGTTTGCCACCTTTATAAAGCTTTATTTGTCCCTTTTGAAGCAACTATTCAAAATTAGGGGGCTACACTAATCCTTAGAACAGACAAATAAATCAGATAAGGCTGGGAAGCAGAATATCCAGGTATGTGAAGTATGGACTTCTCTGACAGTGAAACGCAAGTTACATAAGAATAGACAATACCATAGGCCCTTCTAATATTGCAGTCATGCAGAGTATTTACCAAGCAGTATTGGCAATAATTTCCTCCAGCAGTACATATTTATCACCAAAATTTTGTTTCCATACCTGAATAACAACTGCAGCTCTTGTCTGCTGCCTGAAATGAAGTTCCCACCGAGCAGCCATCCCACGAAAACCAGCTTGAATAACAATGGAAGAAGTTGACAATTCTTTGTAAGCTTTCTGTGCAGAATACATGCGGAAGCAAGTCTGAATTTTCAGTGAGGCAGCTTGCCTATGGATGTTCTCAAAAAGTTGTCGAGCAAGCAGGCCTTTGACCAAAGACAAAGAATTCCCATTCTTTTCTCAATGAGGATAAAAGGTCACTAAAGTAAAAAACTATAGCTAACAGCAAAGGCATTCTTCCCTGCATTACCTCTGCACATAGCTTGAAGATCGATAGCCGATTTTCGAAGTAACATGAAACTCTTGCGACTGAAATATGAGCGAACTTTTCTTTGGATTTTGCTAGCAGATTTCCCTAACATCTCATTTCTTCGTGCATCTAGTTCAGCCATCTGACCAGCTCGAAGAAACACTTTTGTCTTTCCAATCTAGATACATGAAGCCTTCAAATAAGAAAATTTTATCTGAAGTACACGTTTGGAGGCATTTGACATAGAATACAACAGAAAACAAAAATTTTTAGGATTCATATTTCTCAGTGAGTTCTTGCCCAAAGGATAATTCTATTGCAGTGGTCAAAATTTTCCCCAAACAATTGGAAATAATGAAATCACAAAGTTTTCACTGTTTAAAATCAGATTCTTTCTCAAAAAATTTGCAACTGTTCTATTTTTATTGGTATTACCTGATACCCTTCCAGATTCACCTTTTCAAGGAGCCTTCGAGAAGCAGTGACCTCATCATAACTGCAAAGAAAGCAACTTTATGTAGAAATCAAACATGCGTGTCAGGAACAGCATAAAGTTTCTGATTGTGATAATCAGTACTTTTGACCCAAAACCTCAGGTGCAAGAATACCAAAACGAGCCATGAATTCATCAAATGTCCATCTTGTTGGATATCCAGCACAGCTTATCCTAATTGCCTCCATCGCTCCCTAAATTTATGTATAACTGATGTTACAACAGAGACAAAGGATAACTTTATTGACCGGAGCATTCCAGTAATTTATCTAGCTAGGAAGAAAGCTCACCCCACAGCGTAGCTGCTGGAGGACACTATTATTCTCAAAAATTGCTGGCTTAAGAAGATTATTGGGTTTAACACAGCGAATATAGTGCGGCTCAGTAGCACTGAGAGTCTCTAGTAGAGACTGCAGTTGTTGCTACATGGAAACATAAATCATGTTATAGAGAAAACAGTGAAATTCACAGCAAAGCCAATAGGAATATGGTACTATAATACCTTAAACCTTGAGCCTATTGATGAAAATTTTGAAGATTTGGATGAATCCTCAGAAAGGGGAGGAAATAAGCTAGAAACAAAGGTACATTCAGAAGCACAGAGAAGTGCTTGATGCTCAGCCACAACATAGTCTTTGTTCTTGTCTAAGAACAGCTCCGTCTGATACATAACCTTAAAGATGAAAAGCTACCATTATCAAACAAATGCCTCATAGTTTAGATAAGGTAAATGTCCAACACGAATAAGAGGCACTTACATCACCAGCATAGTGACAAATAATAAAATCAGAACGCGATAATTTGGGTTTGCTAAAGCGTTTATTACTTTTGAATGTCTGATACAACTTCTGGGCAAATGTTTCATGCGTAGATCTTGGTAACACACTGAAAATCACAAGTACAAGAATACATACAAGAATCAATTATCACAAGAATTTGCTAAATCAAATGGTAAAGATATATTCTCTATTCAAAAACATCATATAGATGAAGCTCACCAAGCCTCATCCAGCAGGGCGATGATCCCTCCAGGTTTCTGATAGTTAACAACACAGTATTAAAAAAGAAAACTTGATGATCTAATTGAATAAATCCATAAACCATGAGACATAAACACACATGAGAAATAGAAAACTGCAATTTCCGAAAATTTTGCAGAGCCCATTCTTAAGATATCTTAATCATCAACAGATTCACGAATAATGATATTAATAGTCCCCAAGAATATTGCGAACATAATTTACAACAAAAACAATTTCCAATTAAGTTGACTCAAAGAGGCATGGGATGATCATAAAAAGCACATCAATCAGTAAAGAAATATCCACAAAATGAAAGTATATTGTGAGGAAATAGTCTCAACCAGTTTAAATGAGTAGATGATAAATGAACTAGTCTGAAAATTTCTATGCAAATGGGTAGATCCATGTAGGATGTTGAATATGGCAAACCTTTTCTATGAGATCAAGAACATCCTGATTGTCTATGAATTCAATGTAGCTCCAATTTATTTCTTCCCTTGTATATTCTTCCTGCTCCATCTTGAAGACATGCTGTACAGCACCAAAAAAAAAAAAAGAAAAGGAAAAAAGAAGTCATCCTTATCAGAACAAATAAACTTTGAAAGAAGTTTCTAGCAGATAATAATGAATTAGAGAGCACAAGACAATGCTCAGTCAAACCTGATTAAAATGCTGTTGCAATTTCTCATTTGTCAAATTGATACAAAATTGCTCAAAACTGCAAATAATAATTAAAAAAATTATTCCAAAAAGGAATAAAACATCAGATATTAATGTCTTAAAAAAACTAGAATAAATTATGAAATGAAAAGGTTCTACTGGCACCATAAAACCATGTCAACGAGACAATGCGAATTCAATAATCTTTATCACAGTGGTTCCATTGGTTGTCGCATGTTAAGTCTATAAAGAGCATATTTACCAAGAAGTAATATATACCCCATCATCCAATGGCACATGGATATATGCAATGATAAGTGAATTAAATTGTTGGATGCATGTGACACCAAAATTTGCTCCTAACTAGTTAAAAACCTCTTACTATTGGAATTTTACATTCAAAATTCAACAAATGCAGAACCAGCAAAAAATTATTTTGAAAATAAGGGTTTCTCTGTTCAGGACAGATATAACTATCAGAGAGGATCATGATTGTCTACATTGAATTTTACATTTGCAATTACCCACATTATTCCAATTAGATGAATCATAGGATCCAAAAAACTAACTTTCAAGTATATCTCCATGCCTTTATTAACTATGAAAATATCTATGAAAAAAGGGCACAAGATAAAACCCGAACATATTAACTACTATGTAGATAAAATAAAATCGCCATATGACTTCAACGAATGCATATGCAATCCATGTTAAGACTTCAAATAACTTCTAATAACAAATATGTAAGCCTACCGGTTGAGCACCTGTTTGTCTTAAAACTTTCAAAACCATATATATCCAAGACACCAATCAAAATCTTTGAGTCAGGGTCTTGACCAATAGAACAGTTGATTTTGTTTACAAGCCTGCAGTTCAAGAGCAACACAATGTGATCAAGAAAAATATATATATACACATAAGAACTAAATGAAATTGGTCTTCGAGAAGATTACCAGTCAAACAACCGTGAATAGACAATTTTGGCAAGTGCATCTCTACTTAAAGCTGCAGCTTCTGGATCAAGAGTCTTAGTAATATTTTCATCACGAGTAACAATGATGCGCTTACATAGGGAGTCTTCAAGAGCCTGTACATCACACCTGAGGAAAGCAAATTGCATTATATTACAGACAATACACACCTAATCTGGCCTTGCATGTTTTTTCAGTTCTTAGAATTAAAAAACCTACATGAAAAGTTCAGCTGCTGTTTTTAAGTGGAACCGAGACTTCTCATCTTTGGGCTCTGAGGAGTCTACTTCCTTCCCATCGGCAAATTCAATATTTCCTAGATGGAGAATTGCAGCCACCACTCGGAATATTGCATCCTAGATGAATCATGACAGATAAATAAAATAAGGAAAGTTGGAGAAGAAAGCCAATACGGATTGAGAAGAGATTCTTCATTCCTCATTAAAAAAAATAAACAAAGTTTTACCTGTTCATCAGAACTGATTCCAACAATATCCATAGCCCTCCTAGTTTCCAGGTATTCCTTAGAGTCATCTATCCCATCAAGCTCATAACAATTGGATTGATTCAGATAATGAAATGTTCTAGGGTTTCCCAGTTTGTATCTCTCAGTGTCCTGAAATTGAAATTCCAAATCAGCAGACTCAAAATAAAAACAAGTTGTATTACACCTGAACATAGAAAGACATATAAGGTATTGACCAGTACAGAGATGAAGGCATGTAGATGATCAGATTGTATGCCAAAATTTATGACCACATATTGCACTCAGATTATCTCCAGATTTCTCAAGAATTAGTTTGAATATTCATTTGTTGTCCATGGAGAGCTACAAGCCATAACTGACAGATTGATCAAATAAATGTAGGAAGACAAAAGCAGGTCGTCTTTATACTTCATCGGCATTTCTCATGCAATTCATAGCATTAAACAAAAGCTTTTCATTGTTTGAATTGCTTGACTGAATCGAGATCAATCTACATGAAATAATTATCATAAGAATTACATAGGATAGTATGTGTCATAGAACCTCCAGATTAAATTGCCCAGCTGATATTAAATGCCACTTTGTTATGTTTTCAAAGGATATGTTAATCTTGATAGCTATAAACACTAAGATAATTGATCGCACAGGAAAACCAGGATGAAAAAAAAAAAGATTTCCAATAATAATTCAGGCCAAATACCTTTTGTGGGGCAGCACAGAGCATATAAAAACAGTGGTAGTTTCTCTCCGGATCAGATATTTGACAAACACGAGACCTTTCAAGAAGGTACGTTCTTATTGCAGCTCCAGAAATTCTCCCCCTTTCATCAAACTGAAGTTCAACAAACTTCCCAAACCGGCTGATTAAAGAAACAAGTTATTGAGAATGGCATTCAATAAGCATGAAGACAATGTGCAAGTCCAAAATAATACAAATTGTAAATACTGCAATAATTGTTCCCACCTGGAATTATTGTTTCTGACAGTCTTTGCATTCCCAAATGCTTCAAGGACAGGATTGGACTGCAGAGACATTATCATGTTAAAAATGTATGGGAAAGAAGGAAGGCCTCTCCCAGCACCTGAATTTTTCCAGTAACCAGCATCAGAAAATTAATTGCCATCGTACCTCCAGAACCTTTTGCTCCACCGAGCGACCTTCACCTGCAATTCTCCCTCCCATATAAGCAAGAAAACGCATGAGCATTTTGGTGCTTTCTGTTTTACCAGCTCCACTTTCTCCACTCACTAAAATTGATTGGCTTATCCCCTCGGTCATCATGAGTCTGTGTTCACCAAAAATGACTGAATAAAGAAACAGCTTTAAACAGAAACAGAAGAGCCACCTGAAAGATAGGTAAGCACTACCTATATGCAGAATCTGCAATGGCAAAGGGATGGGGACTTAGTTCACCAAATGTTGCCCCTTTATACTGCTCCATGACAGAACTGTCGTAAAGATGAGGTAATCTTTTAAAAGGGTTCACAGCAATCAATATACTTCCAGTATAGGTCTGTAAACAAAATTATTGTTCAAAAACAAATAATTAGTGAATCAATACTAATAACATCTCCAATGGCCTTTTGCATAAACAACTCAGAGGCAAAATAATGCATTGCTAACGGGTAAAAAACAGATATTAAATCCTGTATATGTCACCATGCTCTTGCTTACATAAATTTCATTCATATCATATCTGGACCGCAAGTTTTGCAGAACTCCTGGTTCATGCAAATAAGCAAGCTTTGTCATATCATCAACTCCACAATCTGGTGTTTCAACATCCTTTGCATAGACATTGAACACTTTAGCAGTGACCTGGGGGGCAAGCAGAAAGTCATGGGCAATACTTCAATTTTGATCAATTTACATATGTCTGTATTTTGATAAGATACATCCAGATGATATGAAATCAAGAAAGAAAAAGACATCCATGACATCCTAATGAAAGTCTGGAGCAAAACGAGTAAACTGAACAACAAAAGCTTTGTCAATAAGGTTGGACTAAAACCTGGTCATCGAGCAGGTGTACTTACGGTATTTCCAGAAGTGCAGAGGACTTTAATCTCGTCAACATTGGACTCCAAAACTTCTCCATCCATCCAGGCCAGATCAGGATCCTCAACCCAAACATGTGATCCTACTGCAAAACGGACTGGAGCAGCCTGACAAATAAGAAGTTTTGAAAAGGTTGCAACTGAAAATGGTGTATATTCCTCCAGAAAAAACAAATGTCAGGGGAACTTTTTTTGAGAACGAGATGCCTGGTGAAATTTACATAAATGGTGGTAACACATCAATAAAGAGACCCAAAACAGAAACAAATAAGAACCATGCCTATCGCAGAGACCAGATAAAAAACAAGAAATGGAATTTTAAGTTGACTAATCACCGCATTCAATTTCTCAATATGAAGATTACCTTCGAAATGCAAATCTATGAGAAACTGAAGTCATAAGTTAAAATAAGTCTTTCAAAAATAAAGATATGATAACCTCATTTCGTTGTTCAGAGGAAATAAATGCCGGATTTCTAAAGAAAGAAAACGGTATTCTCCATTCAGCAAAAACTCACTGGATTGAAAGCAATGCGGATTTTTAAAAAAATCGAAAAAACGAAAAAGGGAAGGAAATCATACCATGCCAACGCTCCAATCGGGAAACAATCATACAATGCTCCTCAATCCAATCTCCGCGCAGAGCATCCAAAACCCTAATCTGAATCCAAGAAACGCCCAAAACGCCAGAAACAAAAATCAAGATCCGAATCACCTCGTATTCTCGTTCACCCTTTCTTGAAATAACCAAAAATCTTCTCCTTATCGTTTCCGGATCCTCGTTTCTTGATCAAAACCGACCAAAACAACGACAATGACAATATCTCGCGGTTATCGATCTATAAGCTACGGTCGTCGTCCCACCCCCCACATTAGGGCCAATCGAGAACCCCTCTCTCTCTCTCTCTCTCTCTCTCTCTCTCTCTCTCTCGCTCGCTCGCTCGCTCGCTCCTTTCTTTCTTCCTTCGGTTTCAGAGAGGGCGAGGGGGCTCGCCGGCGGGAGAGAAGACCTTGCCGCCGCCGCTCCTCCGATTTGCGCCGTTCCTTCCTCAAATTTTCCAGCGATTCCGACGTCTCGGGGTTACGTGAATCAGAAGAGATGCGCGATTCTCTGGACTCCCCGCGCAGCCCGCTTTGAGCGGAAATGCGAGATTCGACCCTGCTCCTCGTCTTCTTCCTCGAACCCTTCCTGGTCCCCCTCCTCGCTACGTCGCTACCTGTCCCCTCCGCTGTAAATTTCTCATCTTTTGTCGCGGAAACTCGGAGCTTATTTATTTGTCACACGTCGTGCGGGCATTTCGGGGGGACAGTTTTGAAACGCTCTGTCCGCGCTGTTTCTGTTCTCTCTCTTCTCAATTAGGTCGGCGGGGGCATTTTCGTCGCAGGGTCCTTTTCGGAATTATAAGAAATCGTGTTATTATTATCGTAGGGAAGAAAAGGGAATTAATAAATCGTCTTTAAGTAGTTAAAAATATGTTAATAAATGGCTAGATAAATATAGCAATTTTTTTTTTTTTTCTGATTTTGGAGATTTGAATTGTCATATGTATCGTTTTCTTTTTAAAATAAAATAAATTTTGTTAAAAACAACTTCACTAAATATTTGATTTTGTAAAACTAATTATTCACGAGATATAATCGGATCCTTGGGACGCCGTTTTCACCCTGCAAAATATTTTGTGGGGAACAAGACGAGATCATAGAAAATCGGCAAACGATAATCGCTGAAAGCGAAAGCGGCGTAATTGAACGACCACTGAGTTGAGAGCGACGGCGTGGTCGCCATCATGCTCATCACCACCACTTCGCTGCAAATTGGACCCGATGAATGGCAGTTTGGAAATTTTCGTACCAAAACCAGGGCATAAATTGGGAGGAAACCGGCCAAACAAGAATCAGATTCTTATTTGAAAAGATCCCACGGCACAAAGCGATCCTCTGCACGTGACCGACTGTGCCAGTTGGCCGTTGTTAATTAAATCCTTGTTTGTCTTTTTTATATTCGCATGCAACGGCTTCAGATCGGACGGTCAGGGAGCACGTCAAGATTCCGAGGGGAAGAATTTCATTGGTCACGAGCACGTCGCGGACCGAGACGGTTTGACGGGTCTGGAAGCTGTCTCCCACGTCAGCTGCCAGCAGGGCCCTACCTGTTGGGTCGAAAGTGCCAACCTCAACGAATTCCCATTATATCTCGGAGACGTGACACGCGGTAATCTGATATCCCGTCGGATGAATGCCCAACAGCGCAAATAATGGCGTGACCACAGCGGCTAAAAAAATAATCCGTTGGGATCTCTCTTTGCCAAAATTCCTCCACTGTTCGTTTAAGATGGAATTAACGAGGGCTAATCGACTTGATTTATTTGGTTGAATGTCTGTTAATGGTGTCCTAATCAACAGATTTCTTGATATGGAGGGCTAGCTTCATTATTAGTCGCGAGAGATGGGACAAATAAGATAAATCGCAACTCAGAGAGAGAAAAAAACAAATAAAAAAGCCAACGAGCTAGAGTAGTTTTGAAGAAATTAACAAAGCAGATAATCGTAGTAAAACGGCAACCATCAATGGATGCTTTCTTGAGTCCTAATTGATGCTTTCTCAAAGAAAAAGAAAACTGTTGATATTCTTTGGAGGAACCCATGACCTACTTGGATGCTGAAATCAGAACGAACTACCAAACTTGTCAGGAAGTAGTTTTTTGCTCCAAAACAGAAACTAACCTCCAGGACTGGGAAAAGGGATACAAGTCTACACAAATATGGGCTAGCAGCTCGATAGCTGACTATAAATCATGAGCAGATGCTAAAACTTCAAGTCAATCCGCAGAACCTGTATGACGGGAAAACTACAAACCATTGAGATAAGGAGGCGCAAGAGAACACTGCTATTAACCAGGGAAAAGTATAAATACAAGTCTTCCTGTAGAACATTCCAGTAAATGCAGCGGGCGAACAGCAAATACTCACCATTTATTATGCAAAAAAATGCACTGAAAAAAGCAAAACAAGCATCTTTGGTTGAATCAGAAATTATGTAATCTGACCAAACAGCATCTCCAATTTACGACTCCATATGTGTGACAGCCAGAGGGTACTAGAAATCGGAACTTCTTACTCGTTCACTGACGGTAGAGCCAAAAGCTGGCCCACCCTTACGATAAGAAATGAGGTACTCCACGGGATAGCCTCTCAGTTTATGAGGTGCAATGCCCAAATCATCGAAAGTCAAAGCTGTGATCATCAAAACTGACACTTGAGAAATGTTGAACAAGAGATAATTGTGGAGAAAATCAGATGTTAAAACATATACCATTTTCAGACACCACTGAATCCACAGTAAGTGCTTCAATCTGATCCAGATTTAATAGATTTGGGGTTGGCAGCGGGAAAGGAACTTTATTTAGTAAGAATTCTCGAGGAGATGCAAGTGCCTGCAGAATAACGCTCAGTAGTTAGTCTCAAAATTAGTGAAACTAAATTAAGTGGTTTAAGTACCAATAGAAATCAATAAGTAAAAGAAGAAGGCTACAACAGGAAAGCAAGAGGCAAAATGCAATATTTCCTTCTCTTCTTTGTCAATTTTGGAACAACCATATGCTATTTTTCCTTATCTTCTTTATTCTGGTAAAATGTATTTGGTGATCTTGATTAAACAGGAAATATTGAAGAGGTTATTATGTTATAAGATACTAGTCAATAGATAGCTGTGTAAACAGGAAGCATAATTTTAAGACATGATTGTTGATAGAAATTTGCTCAAAGTATGTGACATATATCATATTAATGTTGTAAATGAGGTGGGCTGGGTCATGGCCTGGTTTACCCCAACTCAAACCTGGCCCAATACAAGATAGTATTTCACCTTCGCAATTGGTACAGGGACATTCACATACCGTGGCCATTCACGTATCGTATCATACATCAACTCTGCCTGGGACATGATGGACAAAGTAAGAATTTGAATATTTTCAACTGAGATAACAAAAAGCAATGCACCAACTCTAATCATTAAATTAATGGCTACAACTTGGTCCACCAAAGGTGCTATGGTTCTGCAACTGAAAAATATTTAAATGGAAATCATGGAATTACCAGCTGATGTATCGTAAAAACCTCTGGTCCACCCAGTTCATAGGTTTTCCCCATACTGGTCTCATCATCCTTCAGGCAAGCTATAATAGCAGCAGCCACGTCTACGACATAAACAGGTTGAATCCTGCAAAACTCAGTAGCATTTTTAACTTGTATAAACTTTTCATGCCCTCAGAATCATATCTAAAGTCTCTAGTGGAATCAAAAGGTGAGTAATAATATTGTGAGTACCTTGTGGAGCCATCACCAACAAGCGGAAGAAAACTCCATTTTTTGGCAAAATGTGCCCAAGTATTTAGAATTCGATCTTCAGTACCAATCAATGCTCCTGGCTTCATTATTGTCACCTGCAAATAACAATGCAGATTTGACAGTGGTTAAATAGGTTAATCAAACTCTCCTAGTATAGGACAATCAAACATCACCAATTTTTATGAGTATCAGCTGGTTCTGGCATGATACAGAGCTTGTGTTGTCTCTGTGGCTCTATCAATCAACCTGTTCCAAATCTTCAATAACTACAGTCTATAGTTTTTTCACTACAGCCACCATACAAGCAGCCTTTTATGTTCAAAAGCTTCATTTGGTAAAAGGTTAAAGTCGATCAACTAATGCAGCTAAGTGCAACCATTACATTTTCATTCAATCTCAATCACGAAAACTGCAATGATTGCACTTAGCAACAGCAGTTAACCAACCTTAACTTTTTACCAAATGGAGCTACAATTTTTCCTTTTTTCCTTGTTTTACCTTCTCCCTATTTTTGAGGATTTTCTTAAAAAACACAAATGCAGATTCCAATTCAATCCTTTTCATCATTGCTTTGTACCCAAAAGCCATCCGATATGTAACTAGAAAGAGATTATAATCCTCTACATTAATTCACTAAGTCCATACATGCAATTAAAGAAAATCAAAATTTGTCGTAATAACATTTTTCATGAAAACTAAAATAGTCAATATCAAGAATGTTGGTTCAGCACAATAAATACAGCGTAAGCATCTAATCCACCATATTCTATCTAAACAGTGTTATAGTAAATAGTACATCATCGTAAAATGCACATAGCAATACGCTTAACACAAACCTAAGTTGACCTACTTCTCTCCATGCCTGCTTAGCAATTCGTTAAAATATTTTGTAGGTGTTGTATTTTGCTTCTATTAAATAGATAAGATTACCATTGCTCGTTAAACCAGTGAAAACAACTGCAAACAACTCACTCATGAATTGTTTTTAGAAGAACCAAGTTTTGCAATACTTAACCATCCTAATGGATGTACAATACACATACAAACCTCTGGAAATTCTCGTAAAACAGCTTCCTCTGCTGCAGCCTTTGCTCGCAGCATCCTGGAAGGGGATGAGGAAGATGCTCCTAAACAAGAGACTTGAATAAATCTCACGATGCCACCATGCTCTTTAGCAATCTGCTCCGTTTCAAAAAAGAGTTATTTTTTTACATATATGTAAATATGCATAACCAAGCATCACAAGTCGAGTGGAGAAGGTGATAAATTGTGCAAAAGAATTTTCTTGGCCTACCATTGCAAGGTGCTCAGCCATGTGATGATTCACTTCTTCAAAGCTGAAATTCCTAGTTTCATATTCCCTTCCTGCCAATTTCAAAGCAATAGAAATATATATCAGAAACCTACCTGATGGCCATGAGAAACGATATGAAGCAAGTCAGACAAACCTATGAGATTTAAAACCACATTTGCCTTAGCCATTACAGCTTTGATTGAGGCTTCATCCCTTGGGTTATATTTCATTGGAACTATCTGAAGGGCCACAAGATAAATGAAACACAAAAATAATCTACTGGAATTACATAAAATCCAATATAAACAGAAACATTGAGTCATCAACATATTCTCACTGTTTGGATGAGAAAGAAACATCATCAAATCACACACCCAAAAAGCTTGTGTTGTTACCTGGCCCAAGTCACCCATTAACTTGAGGTGCCGGTGTGAATCCTCAGAGCCCCGGAAAGGAACTAGGACTTGAGATCCCATTTTGGCTGTACAAACATTAGGAAAAATATACATAAAGAAATTGAATGAAAACATTTGCAAAAATCAGCAACCTGTCATTTTGCATCAAATTTTGCTCCAGATAAGTCAGATATAACAAGTCAAACCAGTCTACATAACAATGTAGCAACTGACCTTTTTGTAATCTATCTTCCAATTGTTTTGTGAACCATTCATGTCATAGGTTATAGTTAAAAGTGTTAAAAAATAGCAATGGGATCACCACAGACTTACCAAGCTGCTGAACAACATAGCGACCAAGAAATCCAGTGGCTCCAAACACAGTTGCAACAATTCCACTGTCAAGTGCATACATGATTTCAAACTTAGCCAAGTGAAGTAATTGAATACTACTTGCAATAGGAAACCTAAAGACAAAAGCATAAAAAATTCCAGCATTGAATTCAAAACGCAGGCATTTGCAACCCAAAAACTAGTAAAGAGCATCAAGCCTGTCATTCATATTACCAACAATTTCCAGCAAGTCTGGATAATCACAAAAATGAACCTAGACCAGACAGCTGATGAACAACGGATTAGCATAACATAATTACACGTACATCACCAAAAACACTCTAATTGTTAAAAACCGCCACAATCTCCCAACGCCGATGATGCATTTCTAAAGTGAGAATTGAACATAGTCGAAGAAAAGGGAAGCTCGAAGGGAATGGACATCGGTTACCTCACGGAAGACCTTCCGCCGGTGCCCTTGCGGACGAGATTCCCGGCTCCTCTGGTCGACAAAATGGTCGAAGCGTGCCGCCGTTGATCATATCCATACTCGGGACCTGAAAAATTACAATCAAATTGACAAAAATCGACAATACTTGCGGAATTTTCCATTCTTCGCAAAGAGGTAACAGATCGGAAGAAACTAGGGTTTTCAGAACCAAACGCGGCAAGAAAAGGATCGATCGGGTGCGCGGGAAATACCGGAGCAGGAGAGCGGGTAAATGGACTTCCATGTCGGGACGGCCGGCGATTGATCGAGAAGCCGCTGGCCCGAGCGCCTCCAGCACGCCTGCATCTTCTCCGCGGAACCCGAGAACTACAGGGATGCTGATACTGATGGACAGAAGCGAGAATGCGGGAGAAAGAGTTTTTGGGCCTAAAAGCTAAATAAAATTAGGCCCATTTTTGTTGGGCCTCCGTAAAGGTTTAGGGGCCGAGCGATTCGCAGCATTTGCATGTAACCCCAGCGGACAGATGTGTATATTCACGTCCATATTCCTTGGGAGTTGGGCCGGAACATGACAAAATTTGATTGGGCTGGACCCTATAGTTCCAAACAAGGACGATATATTTTTCGATGTTAACTCGCAAGCGAAGATAATCATCGACCATGGCCGCCTAACAGCTCCAGTAGCCATGATTCACGACTCAGTAAGGCTTTTTAAAAAACAAAATTTAACCCATGCTGTTCAAATGAAGATTTTAAGTTTAAGTTTCTGAACCGATATCCATCCGTTTTTGTTGCTTCCATCGTTTCAATTTCGATCAAATTATTTTTAAATTTTTTTAACTAAATTTTGATTATATATATATATATATATATATATAACTATTAGTTACAAATTTTTTGTGAAAAAAAACAAAAAATATATGAGAATCTAAAAATTATAATTACTTGAATTGAGTCGCGTGTTAGTTTCATGGTAAAAACCGACAAGCGAGAATGCGGGAGATGCAAAGATCGGCAAGAGATCGCTGATTCTCCTGATGTCTCTTCCTATTTCGTATGATTATATTGTGACCATAATTCTTTATGATAAAAAAATCTCAAAATGAAAGATATGATAATTAGTCTTCTTTCTAATGAAAAAAGAAGAAACTCCAACATTAATATGGAGTTTGATGAATGATTGGTGGCTCACGAAAAGGAAAATTAAGAAAATATGGAGAAGGCAAACAATGATTCAAATCAAAATTGAAGGCGAAAATACAATGTTATTCATGTAAAAAGTATGATCATATTAGACGGTATTGCCCTGAACGTGAGAATATAGAGTCCTCCAATACGACGACAGTAATAGGGGATGATACTTTTGAGAATAGTGCGGATGGAGACGTTCTTGCAGTATCCGCAAAAATTGACATTTTTGGTAAATGGAATTTAGATTCTGATAGTTCTTATCATGTTTACTCTATGAAGGATTAGTTTACTCTTTATGAAGAGAATAATAAAGAAGGAATTATAATGTCAAGTGTGATAAATTAGTACCACATTGAATATTGGATAGATAGAGTCCAATAAATATAATGAAAAAAAATTTATATCTCATGAACTCGAGTTTTTGAAATGGTTTGGTGTCCGACTCACTATATAAATTTGGTTTGACACTCTTGACAAAAATATTCGGACACTCTTGTGATAGAGGTTGGTGTCCGTAATTTAAATAATTTGTTATATGTAGTTCATAACATGTCTATCAATCATTATTTCTTTTTATTATCATTTTTAGCTAAAATAATTACGACAAATCTGTCTTAAAAATCTAATCAGATTCTTAAGCCATTGTTTAGCATCTCCCTAAATCTGCTTTATTTTAGGCAATTAACGCCTCGGAGTAAGTCATCTTTGCATTTACACCCTTGTCAAAATCATAATTACGAAGCAGCCCTCCGAAGTTTGTTGTTGTCAAAATGCCGAGTAGAAAGTTGCCAGGAAGCTGCTTAACACTCGCATTACCTTAAAACTCCAAAACAATAATCACGAAATTCTCGAACTTTCGCGTAATCAATTTAGCTAAACTATCGAAAGAGCGCGCCACCGGCCACCGGCCACCGCATTTGCCTCAAAAGCACCCCACCGGAGTTCTACGTGGCACTTTTTCTAGGAATCAGAGAACCAGTGAGAGTACATGGAAGATCCTACATCCTACTAATGATCGTCATCATGCTCTGTAATTAGGGCACAGTATATGGCATCCAGTATTCTGTGATATCTCCTTTGGATGTAGCTTTTGGTGATAAAATGGCTTAATGGTCAGTCCCATGAGACCTTAGAATACGAAGGGCTCATAGGAAATGCTCTAATGCCCATCCCCTTCTTCTCCTTTATGCATCAAAAGAAGAGTTCCATTGGAAACCAAGTCCTAGTGCATGTGCCTCTCCACGTTGAGCTCCTCTCGCTAATCATGCAAATCAAGAACCTAACTCAACTCTCTCCATGAAAATAGAAAAATTCTTTCCGCCTGTGATCGTCTCAAACGCTAAAAGTAAAAGCCAATATCCCATTTAATTTCCATGTTTTTGTCTGAAACTCATTGTGCTGTCATTTTTGCGTTGAGTCTCCGTTCAGCTTTGATTGATGCACATGCTTTTGTGCATTTCGATTGCCTTGATCGGCCTGAAGACTCTGAAACTTATTGCTGCCATTGGACTTGGCATCGCCTGCCAAATTTGGATGCCAAAATAAATTGCGTCAGTCCTGATCACAGACATTTCCAGTTACAGTTCATTGCTTGAAGAGCTTCGATTGATCGATCTAGATTGCCTACAAGGCACGGCGCCTACAAAGGCTCGTTGTGTTACATAATCCACAGTTGGCATCTTTCCTTTTTCTTTCTCCCATTCATTCCCTCGCGGAGTTCTGCTTGTAATGTTAATGGAGTTCTTACCAATACCAGTCGAGTAGAGAGAGTTGACATGAATTTGGATGTGCGGACTTGTGTGGCAGCATACATGGCCAGATGAGCACATGACACGATGCTAAGGAACTCGGCGAAAATTGAGGATCAGCATGCGACAGATTTCTCCGAATGAATGAAGGCAGTATTTCTCAGAATGATGACTCACAGGGCAAAACTTCCTTGCAATCCCTGTGGCCCACGATGATGCAATCGATCAAATCGCACCATCTGGACTGCTAGACAACATCGAATAGCAGCAAACAATGGGCTGGAAAAGCAAGAAATCTACTAAAATAAAATCTGAATCCATTCGTAAATGTACACTTTCTGTCTATATGCAAATGGAAGTGTGCACTGAAACCACGGCTTGCAAAGCTTATTCCTTCCAATGTCTCCAGCTCTGCAGACGAGTTACTATGAATGAAACCATTGGCTCATAGTTTCTGAGTACGGACTCCAATATCGAAATATGAACGCCAAAAATCATATATATATATATATATATATATATAAAGAAAATGTAAATTCAGAATATTATGATCATGAAATCACGAGATGAAATAAAATGTGTTTTCCCCCCTATTTATACCCCCCTTCACCTCACAAACTCAAACCAATGCCTCAAAACAAGCAACATTTCTTCTACTCAAACTAGCTCGTTTCCCTCCAAACAAAGTGTTTGATCATGGACGCTGATTTCTTGGTGCGGCGATGCATGTGGGTCAACGGTCCGATCATCGTCGGTGCGGGTCCTTCGGGCCTCGCCGTCGGTGCGTGCCTGCGGGAACGCGGCGTGCCGTTCGTCATCCTCGAGCGCGCCGACTGCATTGCTTCTCTCTGGCAGAAGCGCACCTACGACCGCCTCAAGCTGCATCTCCCCAAGCAGTTCTGCGAGCTCCCCAAGCTCTCCTTCCCCGCCGACTTCCCGGCGTATCCGTCCAAGAAGCAGTTCATCGACTATTTGGAGTCCTACGCCACCAAATTCGAGCTCAGCCCGAGGTTCAACGAGGCCGTAGTGTCCGCCCGCTTCGATGAGACCTGCGGCCTCTGGCGCGTGCGGACCGTCAAGAACCGCGGTGGCATCGAGCTCGAGTACATTTGCCAGTGGCTTGTCGTGGCCACTGGAGAGAATGCAGAGAGCGTGGTGCCGGAGATCGAAGGGCTGCAGCAGTTTGGGCACAATGTGATACATTCCTGCAAGTACAGGTCCGGCAAGGAGTATCAGGGGAAACGGGTGCTCGTCGTCGGCTGTGGCAACTCCGGCATGGAGGTCTGCCTCGACCTCTGCCTCCACAATGCCTTTCCTTCCATGGTGGTTCGCGACTCGGTGAGCCAGTCTCTTCTTCTTCTTCTTTTTGTTTTTCTTCTTCTTCTTACGTCCATCGTTACTGACTATACACAAATGCAGGTTCATGTGTTGCCGAAAGAGATTCTTGGGAAGTCTACGTTTGAGCTGGCTGTGCTCCTGATGCAGTTGCTGCCGCTGTGGTTAGTAGACAAGATACTGTTAATTCTGGCATGGCTGGCGCTCGGTGGCATCGAGAAGTACGGGATAAGGCGGCCTCCGGTGGGTCCGCTGGAGCTCAAGAACAGCAACGGGAAGACGCCGGTGCTGGATATCGGCGCCTTGGGCAAGATCAGGGCCGGCGAGATCAAGATCGTGCCCGGAATCAGGAGGTTCTCGCCGGGGAAGGCGGAGCTCGTTGACGGCCGGGTTCTCGCAATCGACTCCGTTATCTTGGCGACGGGCTACTGCAGCAATGTCCCTTCTTGGCTGCAGGTAACATGGTCCTCCTCCTCCTCCTCCTCCTCCATTATTTGGTAGTTACTGACAGTTAAGGAAGTTGGCCATCTATTATATATCGCTGACAAGTTATTAAAAAACAAGCAGGGAAGTGATTTTTTCACAAAGAATGGGTACCCAAAGGATCCATTTCCAAACGGATGGAAGGGGAAGAAAGGGATTTATGCAGTGGGATTCACAAGAAGGGGGCTGTCAGGTGCCTCCATGGATGCTATCAGGATAGCTGAGGACATTGTTAGGGTTTGGAAAGAGGAGACCAAGCAGGCCAAGCAGTTCAGTCCCTGCCATAGGAGATGCGTCTCACAAATCTGAAACAGGAATCCTCCACTCATCTCCTGATAATTTAGAGTTTTATTATTATTATTGTAACTTTCTGCGTTGCAAACAGTTTTCTTTTTCCTTTTTTTTTTTTTTTGTAGAAGAATAATTGTATAGAAAGTAAGAAGTGTAAAAGGAAGTAGCCCTCTCTCTCAACAAGGCCCATGTTTTTCTTAACAAATGGACTTGGTTGTGCAGAGGTTTAGTTGATGACGATGAGGCTTTCACCATTTTAACTCCAAGCTCTTGATCAGTAGAAAAAACTGTTAGTGTAATTGGTTTTTCTCTTTCTGTATTTTTCTAAAAACTGTTAGTTTAAAAATATACTATTTTTCAGTAAATTTAAGTCATTGATTTTAATAATCAACATTCGAGATTTAACAAAATAATGGATCTATATCGGTCGATTCATGTTTTGGCACCCATTGTTTCTGAAAGAAAATAGTTCACTTCACAGTGAGTCTTAAACCCTAACCCCCAACGGTACTCGAGCGTCGGCCCATGCCATGGAGGCATCCTGTGTGCAACTCGAGCTAGTCGAATAAATGTAGCATAAGCGTGCACCCGTATTGGCAAACAAGTGAAGCAGACTGTGCGTGCCGAGCCATTAATCACCACAGGCTATGTTTCCTGTCACAAGCTATCCAATTGCTTACTCGTACATGTTCTCCAGATCTGACCGACCAGTTGAACTCAAAACCACTCAGCCCACAGCATATGTGATCAGAACCTGCCTTATCTCAACTGACAATCACCAACAGAGCATCAATAAATTTACAATTTATATAAAAAAGAAAATAAAACCAACGGGCGGCAGCAACGACATATGTTTCATTATTGCTGAGATCAATCAAGCGCGGTATTAGGCACTGACACAGTTCCGCCAAAAACCGTAGCTAGTGCTGAAGCTGCCTCCTCCTTGCTGCACAGCAAATTCTAATATGATTTCCCGTACTGAACTATCCCACAATTTTGCCATTTCACCAAGTGATATGGGCTGATGAAGGCCGCGGAGAGACCTGATGTAGCTCGAGTTTGCCTTGAGAGACAGATCTTCAGACTCCTTCCTGTATATTCATTTAACAAAAAGAAGCGGGTTTAGGCTTTTGGAAATTGAAAGGCCAATCTCAGTTTTCCAATGAAGCGGGAAAAACACAACTAGTGTATCTAACCCCTGTTCATCTGATAATTGGTCTAAAATTATCGGGGAACTCTTCGGGTAGTTGCAGGGAATAAGAAGCCTCATAGACAAGAATGGAGTCTGCATAAACAACATATTCAGTCAATTTCGCGCAGCTTGAAACCTGAAAGTAAGGCGAGTATCAAGTAAGAATGACACTCACCATCAGAGCAGAAGCCAATCTTGCCTTCAGATTGGAATTGATGGATACGTCACTAAAATTAAATTGGACAACAATTCCTTCTTTGTTTTCAGCTGCAGCAGTGATGTTATCAACATCCTCATGACTTACACTGACCACTGTATCGATTAACTGCCGATTTATCTGTTTGATTTCTTCCAGTACAGCATCCTTGCCCTGTGGATATCTATCTTTTTAAGGTTTGAAGAAATGGCAATTGAAGAATGCATTACTGGAAAAATGCAAATGTATGTCCCGCAATTTACCATTACGAACAAGAATATGAAATGAATACTAAGAAAGAAAAAATTGGAGTATACACAACAAGCTGGCTTTGGAGTTGATTGACAAAATAACTTGAATGCTAGGTGGTGTTTGTACTGCCTGATTATTAGGTTGCTAGATGAGAGGGAATCAGTGCCTTAGAAGCCTTGATGTACCATATCCTTTTCATTTATGTCTGTGCTCGAATAACTCATCTACAAACACACACAGATACACACAGAGCTTTGGCTTTTAGTTAACTCATGCAGCTTGTGTATGTTCTCTCAATAGATGTATTTAAATATTTAAAGAATCAAAAAGGTATAAACAAACCAATTCTAGTGTCTCTACTAAAATCATCTGATGGAAGAACATGATAGCAAAATACAGCATCTTCCTATGTTAATTGAGCAAAGAAAACTTTTTTCTACGTCTACCCGCATGAGTGTATGAGAATTGGAATAGCCATTACTAAAGTAATCTTCTAATTCTAAAAGGTTACATATAGATTAGGCAACAATGAACTCTTTGCCCTAGAATCAAGTCTGATCTCTTGTTAAGATCTGATGGCAAGGACTTCAACATGACCGATAAGATAATAAAGCCATGGTCATACCTCAATGGCAGATGTTGCAGTAGACTCTAATTCCGATTCATCTTTGGAGCTAGCATTAATGGTTCGGCTCATTTTCTTTCTTGAGCAATCATCTTCCGATAAGAAATCTGCTGCTCGCAAACGACGCTTGGTTGTCTCAGCCAGATCCTCACCAACAGCAGCTCCAGAATCATTTCCGAGAAGTGAACTTGCTACTCCATCCGTTATTTTAACAACAGAAATAATATCATTCACAAAGGACCGAGCCACATCAGGAGTTGACGATTGTATCTGAGGGATTTAAAAGTGACAAATTTGGTTAATTCTAATTATAAAGAAAAATAAACTGAAATGTGGAGCAAATATATGACCATTTCATGACTCGCGTAGAAAGTTAAGACTTCCTGCATGACTTATCTGTATTATCAAATATTTGAGTTGAAATATGAACCAAAGGAAAAGGAAGTCAAAATTATTCTGTCATACAAAATGGATAGTTTCAACGCAGGTAAAAGCCAATAGTCACAGGTGAAGCAATCACCTGAAGGAATGAACCTCAGGCTCGAGCCCAAGCCCGAGACTTGCCAAGCTCATATCTGAATAGGGTCTTATATACTAGATTAACCATGATTTCACTCTACAAATGAAAAACTTAGGCTTCAATTTCCGAACTATATTTACCTATTTCGCAGGCATTATTGATTGTTGTAATACCAAAAAATATAAAATTCAGCACTTAACATTAGGTACCTTTGCTTTATCAACTATCAAGAAAGAAATATACGGAGATTTAACTCATTATCTATTATAGAGCATGTGAATACTAAAGCTCAAGAAAAGATGAAAGGACTAACCACTTTAATTAAGCGCTTGATAGGCTGTTCAGGTTCATCCAGATCCCTAGCTGGCGTGTTCGTAGGATTACCATCCGGAATGGCAGATTCAACCAAAAAAGGCGAGGGTGATATTCCTGATGTGACAAGACCAGGTGCTTGGGCTTGAGATAGTCCAAGAGCTGTTCGCGCCAGGCCAGCATGACCTGCATTTGACAAGGACGAGATACCAGAGAGTTGCTTCTCGGACTCCCCTGGGTTTGATGGCGAGTTCTCAGTGAGTTGAGGGGAAGGGGGGATGAAGATTGAGCTCGCAGATTGCACGGGAGTTCCAGCTTTAGGAAGAGATGGCAGTGGACTTTGGTGCTCAACCTGAGGAGAGAGCTGCTGAGATATTTGAGGGGATGCGGCTAGGAGATTTTGAGGAGACGAAGCCAGAAAAGCAACACCTGGTCTCATCTGCTGCTGATAATAGTGTTGTCTTTGGCCTGGAGAGAATTGTTGTTTCGAGCCAGAACCTTGCCTAATCTTCAGGTCATTGATTTCACTCATTTGTTGAAGACCTGGTATTTGGTGGGGCGAAAACTTCATTGTTTGATGAGGCTTTTGGTATTGGTGCATATGTTGTTGTTGCTGCATCAGCTGCATTTGGAAATGCCGCTGTTGTGGTTGGCTCTTCATCTGCTGGGCTTGCATAAGTTGTTGCTCCAGTTGGTCGTGTTTCATTTGCTGAGGGGCCAAACTAGGATTTGGTTGCATGGGAGAGATATTCATTTGGAATGTATTCATAGAGCTCTGTGGAATGGTGTTATTATGTTGAGGTGTGCATTGAATTGATCCGATGCCAACTTGCATTGAGGGGCAGACTGCTCGCTGTTGCAATGAAGTGAAGGAGCTTCCTTGGGTTGGATCCAAACTCATAACAGATGGCAGTGCATTCAGGATTTTCTGTTGTGCTTTTGGAATGTCTGGTTGTGTTCCTGAAGGGAAAACACTCGAACCGGCAACCGATGAGACTGATGCAAGCAAACCTTGTACTTGGTTATCGAGCTGCAGTGGCGAAGTTTGAGATATCTGCTGTTGTGGCACCAAATTTGCACGTCCACTAGCACGTTGAGATTGTTCCTGTTCCTGTAGCTGCATGTGTGGTTTCCTGGTCCGAGATAAGATACTGTGAATGAATGCTTCTAGACTTTTAATTATTTTCTCAAATTTAGGCTGAATATCACTCTTAGAGACACGTAGCAACTGGATTGCACGCTCTAAGCTTTTTGCCATGTGTTGCCAATTAGCACGCTGATCTGGATGTTTCTGTAGATCAGGCTGCTATCACAAAAGAAAATGATAAGCATATAAATTAAGGTACACACACAAAAAAACAAAGAAACTATGACTTGAAACGTAATGTCTGGAAAAGTGAATCATAATAAATGCGAACCTGATTCAACCTGTATTGTAATTTCCGGTAGAGCTCCATCAGGTGTTCATAGTAGTGCTCCTTCAAATATGTTATCTAAATATAAAAAAAGATAGGAAACTGCTTAACAAAGTTCTATGCTAGCAGATGAAACTGAAGAGACATACATATATACAAAAAGCAGAATGAAAGCAACTAATGGCTAGTGCCATCAACACATTACATTGGCTGGAAAATAAGTACCCAATATCACAGCAAAAAAATAGCTGACACGCTAGCACAATAGCCCTAGCATGAAGGCAGTAAATAAGTATACAATGAGCAGGCAAGTGTATAGCTGAGACGCCTTTTAATTGTTTGATTTTCTAGTTATGATTCAAATATATGGACAACTAATCATGGAAAAGGCATAACAGCTCACCTGCTGGAAAAGCTTTTCCTGCAACTCGAGCAGATGTCCGTTCTGAGCAGTTGAATCTGATGCTGCGAACAAGAAAAATCCATGGTTAAGAAAGCAACACAATGTTAAAATTCATGTTATTATTTAGCTAATTGGAGTAATAATTTGAAGATTGGAAAGAATGAGTTTCTACCATTTCTCCCAATGATTACTGGCAACAATGTATTTCCTTGAAGCAATAGGATAAGAAGTTCAAAATATATGACGAGAAATTCAGGGAAGTCATCAAACAATGCAAGAAATTCTGGATGCATCAAAAGCCCAAGCAAAATGTGTTCTCAATGTCGGGACAGTTGACAAAGACTAAGCGCATTAAGGATTGTCGAATTTTCTTTTTGCGTAAATATGTTCTTTGTCAATGTTAGTTTGGTTCATGTGTAATCCAACAAAACATAATCAAGCGAAAGAGATTATAACAGAGATTTCGGAACAGCAAGGGCCTTCCAATTGCTAAAGGATTGAAATCAGGATATCAGAGTATTGCAAAGGCTAAACAAGACTCCTGCAATGATCATTGAAAATGTTAAATAAGATGACTTACATGTGGATGAACATTCTTGATTCCATTTAGTTGATGGGGCGAGTTGTTTTTGCTTATCAACCACATCTGGCGATTGAGTCAGAGGCCCTTGAGATTGGAGCCTTTGCTGCATCTCCATCGGACGAGAGCCCTGCTGATGCATAGCTAACTGCTGCTGCAACTGTGGAGTCTGGGACAATGGGCGAGATTTTAGTTGTTGTTGCATTGATTGGTGTTGGGATTGATGACCCTGTGATTGCAGCATTGTTGAGGAGGGCCTCTGAGTTTCTTCCAAATTTGTGGCACCCTTGGCTTGTAGCAGACTATGCATTGAGCGCTGAAACGGCTGCATGTTTAAGACGCCGGATAGGGATCCAACTAGCTGCTGGTGATTTAAAGAAATGCCTTGCCGATTCAACATCTGTTGTTGCTGTTGTATGTTGAGATGAGTATTCTGCTGGATTGGTAATCTTTGTTGTTGTTGATGCTGCTGCATGTCTTGAAGACTACTTTGTTGCGCAGCAAGCTGCATCTGCTGCCCTTTAGGCATGTTCAATTGCCGGCCCATAGAATGTTGTTGTGATGGTAAGGCCGATTGTTGGGAAATGGTAGTTGGTTGTAGATGCTGCTGAAATAAAATTGGCACGGATTGCTGGGCAGAATTCAGATTCTGTTGACTGCTAGATTGACTTGACTGCAAAGTTGAAGGGTGTGCGTGCTGAATTGTTGACTTGCATTGTTGAAGACAAGATGACATATGCATGAGAGGCTGTTGACCATTTTGTTTCGATATTTGTTGCTGCAGTTGATGCTGATGAAAAAGAGGATTAGCTACTTGCTGCGGTTGATTGGAAATATCAAGTGGCTGTTGTAGTGTTCCTTGCATCTGCATTTGCGATGTGGCATACATATTTGCTAAGCCATGCCCTACTGAATAGTTCTGGGAATTCCGAGAAGTTTCGGTGATATTCCGAGGGAGATTCTGCCCAGCAGTTGATGTCAAATAAGAAGAATTTTCCACGGCGGCAGAAGGAGTGCTAGCATAAAGTTGCTGAGGGGAAGACTGATTCACCACTGTGTTATCCTGATTGTTGGCTTTCGGTTGCAAGGTAGCTGAAGCTGTCAGAAGAAAGAGTAATATGTTGTCAGCGAAACAACTACATGTGATCTGGTCCTCCCACAGGTTTGATTCATCAAGTAAAAAGAGTTTGACAAAACTACAACAATACTTAGTGGTTAAATAGACAAGAGGAAGCGTGTTCAGATTTAGTACTTGAGTCTGGAGAATTTTGGTCTCCACATGTAGAATTTGGAGTTTGAGGATTAGGTAGTTCAGGCTTCTGAGTCTTTGTCTCCATTGCAACAATTCTCGTGGAAATTCTCCGGACGTAATCATTCTGAAAGAGTAAAAATTTACAGTATTACTGCTGCTATGTAGTCAAACACTGGTGATAACAATAGATGCCTTGATTTTATCAGAAAGTTGAATGCAACATTTAATAAAAATACACATAAGAACAAATAAATTTGTGATAATTTCTTTTGTTGTGTGTGTCTTTCTTCGACAGAGAAGCAGAAAGAGAGGAATTAACCCACATATTCTTAATTAGATTAGTCATAAGTATAGAATCAACCAGAATATAGTCACCCAGGAGAACTTGAAAATAAAACAAATTCACATTTACCTGACTCGTTGCTTGATTATACATCTTTTCCTCAAAACGTTTTGCTATACTGTGAAGCTCATTGTAACCCTCAGGGATGTTCATTTTCAAGTGTTTCTTTAAGCTCTCCATGCTGAGGAATTTAATAAAAAATAATGTATAAAAAATTTGTGAAATTATCCTAGAGGAATGCCAACTAATTGGAAAAAGTAAATCAAATTTATAAACTTTTCCAGCAAGAAGGCAATAGGTTTGCTTTTAGACGAAGCAAACATGAAATACGGGATGAGAAGAAGAGAAGAAAGACGCGCAAAAAAGCAAATAATTTTCAAGTATCAAATATAATCCTTCTCCTGTCCAATCTTAAAAAAGGAAGGAAATAAATAAACTTTTGCTTTCAAATTACAATTCCATCCCAAATCCAACTTAAAAATATTTCAGGAAACTGAAAAAAATGGGCTTCGAAATCAATGGCTTCACGATAGAATCGATATCACCAAATCTCATAATAGAAAATAGACATACAATTCGCACACGATTAGTTTCAATAAGCCGAAAAATGAGAACGATTACATTTTGGAGATGACTTTCTGACGGGATTCGGCGGGGAATCGGGTGCGCCAGTCGGAGGCCTCGTTGGAGGGCTCAAGCTTCACCTCCTTCTCCATCGCGGCCGCACTCGAGAACTCCAGCGAGATTTCGACGACAAACGGCAGGCTCGATGAGGGAAAGAGCGATCTGATGAATACAAGGCCCTTTTATATCGCTACGTGGAGCCCGTGGTCTATTTTGAGGCTGATGGCGTGCGCGGAACGTTGGACCTTATCGTGGTCCAACGGGCTCTAGGCCATTGGATCGACATCTTTCTAAACGGTGTTGATGAGTTAACGGTCCAGATTTCTGGTTTGTTAGTGATCTTGTACAACTGCGTGTGAATAAGGAACCCAGATAGAGCCGCGTGTGGATTAGAGTGGGATCCACGAGTTTGCTCTAGACCAGGTTGACACACTGTCCTAACTGAGCATGTTCAGCCCATTTAGTTTTCGGTGGGACATGATGGAGTCATGACAGAACGTGGTCAGTTCCAAAACGAACTGAGGACACTGATCCAGACAGGATTGAGATCATGGATTCATGGGCAAAAACTCACAATAAATTAATTAAATAAGTTGAAAATTATTATCAGATTTTAATTTTATAAATCTTTGAAATTGGTAAGTTTATACTCGAGTAAGTAGTAAAAATTTAAAATCTGTTTCAATTGGACGGCCGCGAGAAAATCATGATTAATTATTTAAGTGATTAGTAAGTTATGATGAAATTTTAACAGTTTAAATTTTCTTAGTCATTAACATTATATTTGGATGTAAAGCCAATTTGATAGTAGAAATTTAAAAGATTGTTTGGATTAAAATCAACGTGAGAAAATCACAATTAATTAATTAAACAAATAGCCAGTCATGATGTAATTTTAATTACATGTATTTCTAAATTTGATATGGTTGTATTTGAATAAAAATAAGTATCTGGTAGAAATTTAAAATATGTTTGTGATTAGCTAATGGTGATTATGCTGCTAATTTCTAATTAAAATGGACCCATATGCACTCGTAAAGGATGTGATTAGATAAACTATCTATGGAGAAATAAAACGAAAAACGAACCTCTAATAAACTCACAAAGATAACATTTCACAAACTGAACTTGCGAGGCCTGCTGCTCAATATTGATAAGCAAAAGCTGCAAAACAAAGTGATCAGCAAAAATAATTTCCCTATAAAATCAACACAACTAATGGTCAGCAAAACAAAAGGTAAACCGTGAATTTTCCCTTCTTTTTTGTAGAAAACATTCTATAATTAAGATTTATATTAACTTGAAAAATGAAAAAAAAAATCATAGAATAAGTTATATTCCAAAAATATCTTAGAGTTTGGAATCCTGATCTCAACCAACATTGGATTAGATACAAGTTCCTATAATATAACAGTAACAAGAACAAAATGAAAATGCATGTGAGAGTTGAGAAAGGCAACATCAAAACTATAACACTATCAATCACCACAGGACACTCAGTTAACAAAATCTTCTTCATCCTCAAAACTCAAATTTAATTGTTGCAACTTGAAACCCGAGCCTTGTATGATCTCCACCAAATTCGAAGCAACCCCAGTAGCTTGCACAGTAGTCTGTTTTGTAACCTGCATAAAGAAACAACCATATGTTAGAACAGAATAAAAATGATTACAGCACAACTGATTTTTTTCTGTCACAGGTTAGATCAGCTAATGTCAACGATAATGTATAATTTAATAAACTAAGCAAGTGATTTTATGCTAAAGAGAAGTGGGTCATGGGACAAGATTGAGAAGTTGGTTCTGAGCAACAGAGAAAGGCCAAGCCCCAGGATCCTTCTTCATCAAAGAAAAAGGGAAGTCTATGCAGTAGTTCACTTGGAAGAGAATCTATTTTCACTACAAACAACAGAACAGAAAACCATTTTCAGATGTCACCAAAATTTTCACCCAGTAGCTTTATATAGCTTTCCAGTTTTTTGAAGAACCACAAAAAAGATAAAAACAGGAGCACAGAAGATCAGATTTTGTCAAGCTGCAACACATACACCATCGCAACAAATGGTACACAGAGGTGGAGATGCTTTGAATCTTGCACTAATGTAGCTGAACATAACAGATTATCGAAGCAACATTAAATCTGAATCTCTTTTCTCCATAATAGACACAGCAGAAAATGAACAAACAAGGTCAAAATTTTAAGGCTCTTGCATTCAAGCAGATACAATAGTAAGCAAGATGAAATCAAGCTCCACGAATTCAGCATCCAACCTCTGTGTTGGCTTCATAACTCTAGGGCCAAGCAATGGGTTGCTGGAATATGCTTAGATGAAGTCGGCCCTTAAAATGTCAGATAATACACAAAAAAGAAAAAAAATAAGGTTTGTAAAATACTCTAGTTAGGGCAGCATTTACATACTGACAGAAAATATCATGCTCAAGGTCTAAATCAATAAACAGATTCAATTCTTAAAGAGTTCCACCTCCTGCAAATCCAACACAAGAATTGCAACAAGCCTAACTTTTTTTTTAGCAAACTGGGATTTACCAACAAGTCTAACCTTACTTGCAACAGAAAATAATTGCCAATATTGAAGCTGGGATATCATGCTTTCCAATCCAACCTCATATCTGACATAGTGAAAATTTGAACCTAGTGTTGTTGTGTAGGATTTGCAAATTGGAACAGTGAAACAAGAACAGAAATTATATTCATGCCTACAAATCAAAGCCTCTGAAAAGTGAAAAGCAATCAAATGCGTGATTTATACCTCAACACTGGCGATGCCTTCGACGATCTGAACCTTGAGATCGCTGATTCCCTCCACTCCCTGCAATACAAAAAATCCAAACAATTATAAAGAAAGGACACAAAAAAAATAACCAAGAAAAAATGGAAACAAACGCAAGTCGACCTCCAAAGCACTGGAAACCGCGGGGATGGTGGACTCATCCATTGTCCCTTCCGCCCTGAAGAACATGGTGAGCATATCGGCTGGCGAGACTGGAACTGAGACCGGCTGCTCCTCGGCGGCCGTCGCCTCCTTCTCCGCCGACTCCTCGGGGACTATGGTTTCCTCGTCCGCGACCGAGCTGACGACCATATTGAACGGCCGACAACGTCTTCGAAGGTGAAGGGACGGAAACGAAGAAAGGGCAGAGGACGAAGGAAGAGAAGCAAAAGAAGAAGAGAAGGTATGGAGAGATGGAGGAGAAGAGGCTTTGCGAATCCGGCACCGGAGGGTGGGAGGGAGCGCGGAAATGGTCGCCATCGCCGGAGGAGGAGGAGGAAGGGGGTTCCCTCCCTTTGCTTGTTTGCTTGAGAGCAAGCTTTGCTCTGTGGAGAAGATAATGCGAATGGATCGGGTCGCCGGGTTGCCACGTTATCGGCTTTCTTCGACCGAATCGATGCGGTTCAACGGGCCACGGTTTCGGATTTGGTTCAAAGCAGATCCAGTCGTGCTCCGGTACCTGCCGTAGTGACGAATCTGGGCATTCGGATCTTGATCCAACAGTCCAAATCGGTTGCAACCCAACGGATTTGGACCGTTTGATTGCAATCAAGGGCTCAAATTCGTCGTACGGTCGCCTGCTAAATTCAGTTTCCAGTGACAAAAACAATACTTCCGTCTTAAGCGCACTTTCAGTTCAACTCATCAAAAACCAAATACTTGCAAAAGCAGAGTTAACAACAAAAAGAAGAATTCTAACTTCATAACAGTTTTTGCACAAATTAAAAAAGGGTTCAAAAATCAGAGATACTTAAAAAAAAGAACACGGTAGTCTCTCAACATTCTCCTCGCAAATTTCACCAGCTCCAACGAGATATACACCCCATGTCACTTGACAGAAAGCATTCAGCAAAACAGAACACATACAGAATACTTGCCTTCAAGATCTGTGGCCTTGTTTGCTTCAGCATCACAATCTGAGTTGAACACCTCCAACATTGAATTCAAGGAAATGAAAGGATAAAATCAGTCACAAGGTGTCTGAAATATCCAGAATGCTAAATATAAACATTCCCTATGATGAAATAGAAGAACATCTGCATCATTTGCCTCATGGAATATACATCCATCTAATTTGCATACTTAAATATCAGTGTCTTACCCTCCTCACGAGAGTGATCTGGAATGATTCAAACCTCTCCTTAAGTCCTTGGACAGTTCCACACAAGTCAGCCATCTTCTGGTTCTTCGTTTGCCAGAAACCTTATACCAATTTTGGAACCAAACTGCTATTATAGAATACGTGATACCACTATTATGATGCAGTGGAATAACCGGACAATTTGATGAGCCAGAATAGACCAGAGTATCGCTAGTTGATACGTAAGAAGTTACGTGCAAAACGAGACATTTTATCATGAAACATGATTCTTATAAGACTCCACAATATAGCTGCAAATGTGGAAGTAAAGAAGCAAAAGTCTGTTCATTCGGAATGATAATTATCTGCTTAGTATCCAATTCCCTCCCACTTTTAAAAGACATAATGCAAATAGAAATTAGAACAGAAGTTAACCAATAATGTCCAATACAGTGAAAAAAAAACAAACCTGCATGCAGACAAGCTGCGAGTCACCTCTAGTGCGGATATGCTTAAAGCCGTTCCTGATAGCACATCGCATCCCTAGAATCAGGGCTTGGTATCCGGCAACATTATTTGTAGCAACACCCAAGCCAGGACGAACTCGAAAAAGCTTCATTCAAATACCACATTAAAATGAAAGGTAGCATACCACAATATTAGTATTAAATGTACACAAGAAAGAGTCCTACCACTGATCCATCTTGAGCCCGAAGAATTGCTCCAGCGCCGGCTTTGCCTGGATTCCCTTTTGAAGCACCATCAAACTCAAGAACAAAAATCGATCTTGAGAAAGGTACCACTGTAACATGAGGAATGTGCTCGACAATGTTGCCCTTGAAAAGCAGTTTGAGACAATTATTTTCTTAACAAGCTTTGAAATAATGTCTTATTACAGATGAGAAGGAAAATGGATTTCCTCATAATGAATGGGAAATCATCTTATCATAGGGATTCCAGAAACAATGGATCATAAGCAGGTTAAACAAGGGTAAGCAATAAAAAATAATGAAAACATCAAGTTCCTCAATGGTTATGCATGCACTAACAAAGTAACAATGCAGAACTGCAAACTGAAGTAGCAATGGTAGTGTTACACGCCATCAATAGATATCAAAAACATGATTTTTCAAAAGAAACAGCAGTAACCGGAAAACAGAAGCTCCAAGAAAAGTATGGGCAAAATATATGTTTCAAAAAATGCATATCACATTCTGCACGTTCACAAATTAGAGTGGGAATTTAGAACTACCCAGGGATTCAATACATAAAACAATTTTTCAAAATGGTGCGACAAAACATAAACCAATGTTTAAAATACATGCACGCATTACAATTCATGGATGTGCACAAACTAGCATCAGAATTTAGGTTTACCGAGTCAGAACCCAATGCCTTTTATCTAAGGTGCATAGCTGATTCCCTGGAGGCTTTATCAACCGAAAGTTAAGTCCAGCAGAGAAGCAGCGAGCACAAAACTCCTTCAAGACAAACCCTAATTGGCTTGCTCTAGCGTCAACAGAGCAAATGCCTCTTCTTCTCTATTCTGGACTAGAAAAGCAAGAGAAAGAATTCCATTTGACGACATTGACTATCTCTCCCTCAAAAAGATTTCTGCGGGAAATAGAGGAGAAAAGCAAACCCTTGGAAGGAAAAGAAGAAGAAGATGAAGAACGCATACCAAGCTATTGAGCCATTGTTGCGGATTTGGAGTTCGTCGTGTTAGGGAGCAGAGGACGGATTTGGTGGGGTTTTTGATCGGGATATTTGGTCGTTGAAGATGGTAGTGCAGAGGGAGATTTGTTCAAATGACCCTCTGTATTGTAAGGCATTTCCGCATCACTCGCTGCATTCTTTCTGAAAGGTCCTTGCATTGTTGGGATTCCGCCGGATGGTTGGGCTCCCCTTGTTGCCATGTTATCAGCTTTCTTCTTAGACCGAATCAAAGCGGCTCCATGTTTTCGGAATTGGTTCATTTTTGTGCAGAATTATCAATTTTCGCTTTCTACTTCTAAACTTTCAGTATTTTTTTTTTATGATTTTTTTATAATTTTATAAATTTTTTTTAATTTTCTATCTGTTTAGAGGTTGGATCCGGATTGTGCGGCGGCGGCTGGAATGATGGCATTCTGTAAGAAGAATCAAGAAAAGGAAAAAACAAAAAAGGTTTTTGAGAAGAGAAAGTAGAGAGGAAGAGGGAAAAGAAAAAAAAATGAGAAGAGGAGCAGAAGAACGAAGGAGATGACGCGTAGCTTTTTGCCAACCTGAGAACTCAAGATTCTGGACGATGACGGAGAAGCCATAGTGAGGACGGCTTTCTGCAAGAGAAACAAAATCAAGAGAAGGAAAAAAAGAAAAGTTTTTGAAAGAAGGAACAGAAGAAGGAAGGAGACGATGATGTATAACCGATCTGTTCGTGCAGAAAACTGGAGGTAGGGAGCGGTGGGGAGGATGGTACAGAAATTAATACTTATTGTTTTTAGATAAATAAATATTTATATCGTTATAGAAGGCTGAGATTCCGGACTCGGATCTGGTCCATTAAGAAATCGGATCTCAATGAGTTAGTTATCTATCGGACTTCTGATGCTCCACATCGACCCGACTCCGCTAAAATAGTCGGATCGTCTCCAATTTCCACCATTTCCCGTCGAACCGCGGGGTTTTTCTCGTCGCGGCCGGAGAAGGCAGACTCGAAGTACTTCATCACCACCTAGAACGGCGAGATCCGGAGCTTAAGGAGGAGCTCAACTCGCAGTACAAGGTTCTCTCCTCTACCTCCCTCCCTTCCAGGTCTATCCATTTCCCTCCGATTTCCGTTTCGCATTGTGATCCGCGGTGAATTGATAAAGATCTCATCCTATCCGCCTCTATCCTCGTCGAATAAACCCTCATTTTTTATCTGATTTTATTCTTCTGCTTGGCAGGATAAGAGGAAGGATGCGGTTAACAGATGACTGCTGCGATGACCGTCGGGAAGGACGTCTCATCGCTGTTCGCGGATGTCGTGAACTGCATGCAAACGGAAAATCTGGAGCTGAAGAAGCTTGTGTATATGTGTCTCATCAACTATGCGAAATCCCAGCCTGATCTGGCCATACTCGCGGTGACTTCCTTCGTGAAGGTGAGATATTTGCATTCTCTTTTGTTTCTTTGACTTGAATTGTTGCGAAAATTTTGAACTAAATTACAAGCTATATATGAAGCTTGAAGTATTTGGAGCCTAGACGATTGTGTTCTGTATGCTACAGTTGTCACGATTGAGAATGGAAAATAATATCGAAATGGGTGATTCTACCTAGAGGATGAACAGCTGTACTCCTTGTGGAACGTGTGATTATGGTTGTGCGAACAGATACGAACAGACATACTCAAACAAAGGTTTGAGGATTTTTTCGATGGCACAATGTGATTATGTGCATATGCTACTCCTTGTTGAGGTTAATGCTGAGGTTCGTTTTTGGATTTAAAGTTGGTTTCGATTTGCATGTCAGTAACATGTGTTAGAATTTGAACTATAAATCATGTACATTTATACATAAAGACATGTAGACGTACATGTATTACATGAAGTTATTGTATATATATTTCTATTATATGGTATAAGGACCAAATTGAGGTGATCTATTTAATTTAGGGTCCTTGTCATCTAAAATATAAGTGTGGTGGCTGAATTATAAATGTGTAGAATTCCTGGGGTTTAATTATTAATTATTGATGGACTGATTAACAATTAACCTATTAAGATTTATGGGTATGGTTAACCCATTAAGATTTATTGGTGTGGTCCCTGACTGTGGAATTTGGTATATAAAGAAAGAGGGATTGAGAAAACCCAGAGAGACATCCATCAGTCGTCAAATTCCAAACAGTCAGAAGACCTCCTCCCAAAACCAAACTCCTCCAGCGCCGCCATCTTCTCCCTGAGCACCGCCTCCGGTGACTTCGCCTTCTTTGCAGCCGGAGCGCAGTGGACTTGATCGGGTTTCAGGTTTCTTCAATCTGCCTAATGGAATCAGGTACGCTTCCGTGTTCTTTATTTTTCTCAAAGATCTGACATGAATGTTTCTGGATTATCAATGGCATGTTCCATGAATTTCTTACAATTGGCATCAGAGCCAGGTTTCATGTTGGGTTTTTGAGAATAGAAAATTAGAATTAAACTTGTAAAAATCTCCATCTTCTTCCCGATCGTCCGCTGTGCTCCGGCGGCCGGCAGCGGAGGCGGCGGCGTGCGGTCCGGCAGCGGAGGCGTCGTGCGGTTCGGCGGCGTGCGGTCCGGCAGCGGAGGCGTCGTGCGGTTCGGCAGCATGCGCGGCAGCTGATGCGAGCGGGCGTCGTGCGCAGGCAGCACGGACCCGTCGGGAGCGGCCGGTGGCGTGCGCACGACCGCGTAGGCCGGGGTTCCGCTGGCAAGCTGCTGCGCAGGCGGCTCGGGCTGCGGCGGCGGCGCGGGTCCGCTGGCGTGCTGGGCTGCGCAGGCGGCTCGGGCTCGGGCTGCGGCGGCCGGCAGCGGAGACGGCGGCGTGGCGTCGAGGCGGCCGGACGGCGTGGGCCTGGCGGCGGCGGCGGCGATTAGGGTTTGAAGATGGAGAAGATGATTAGTTTTGGTTTTAGTTTAATTAAAGTTGGTTTTGGTTTAAGTTTAGTTTAAGCTGATTATGATTTTGATTAATGCAATTGATTATGGTTTTGGTTTAATGCATTACATGCTTGAAGTTTCATGCGGGTAATAACCGGCCCAAAGGAAGGTTATTATTTGGCCGAAATTAAAGCAGAAATACATGCTTGAAGTTTCATGCGGGTAATAACCGGCCCAAAGGAAGGTTATTATTTGGCCGAAATTAAAGCAGACATACATGCTTGAAGTTTCATGCGGATAATAACCGGCCCAAAGGAAGGTTATTATTTGGCCGAAATTAAAGCAGACATTACATGCTTGAAGTTTCATGCGGGTAATAACCGGCCCAAAGGAAGGTTATTATTTGGCCGAAATTAAAGCAGACATTACATGCTTGAAGTTTCATGTGGGTAATAACCGGCCCAAAGGAAGGTTATTATTTGGCCGAAATTAAAGCAGACATTACATGATTGAAGTTTCAATGCGGGTAATAACCGGCCCAAAGGAATGTTATTATTTGGCCGAAATTAAAGCATATTTGTGGTAATAAATATGTGACAATTATTTGGTTTTATCCATGTGGGTAATAAGTCGGTCCAAAGAAAGGCTTATTATTTGACAGGATTTTATTGTCAATATTTGATTGCCACACCAAGAGTACCACTTACAAATTGAATTTTGTTCAAAGACTTAATTTCAATGTTGTGCTAGGTATCTTGAGATGAGATTTAATCTCTTTTTGTGAGCAGATTGTGTTTTGAATTTTTGTTCTCTTTCAGTTGACTTTGTGAATGATTCTGCTGTCACTGCCAATATCAATGGCATTCCAGTGCTCAATGGGAGCAATTTTAAGACTTGGAAAAATAAGGTAACTATAGTCTTGGGATGTATGGAACTTGACCTAGCATTGAGGGAGCCACGTCCTGCACCTCTTAGGAGAACTTTTGAGAGGTGGGAACGCTCTAACCGCTTGAGTCTTATGATAATGAAAAATGCTATTCCAGAGACGTTTTTGGACACTATGTCTGAGGAGACTGATGCTAAAAGGTTACTTGAAACCCTTGAAAAGCGCTATATGAAAAGCGATAAGGCGGAAACAAGTGCAGCCTTAAGAAAACTTGTTTCCATGAGGTACAAGGGTAACGGGAACATAAGGGAGTATATTCTCGAAATGTTTAATCTTGCAGGGAAATTAAAAACACTAAAATTAGAGCTTTCGGAAGACTTGCTCATTCATTTAGTGTTGATTTCTCTTCCTCCGCAATTCAGTCAATTTGAAGTGAGCTATAATTGTCAGAAGGAGAAATGGACAATGAATGAACTCATTTCTCATTTAGTGCAACAGGAAGACAGGATGAAACACCATAAAACCGAGAGTGCTCATTTGACATCATCTTCTTAAGGAAAAGGCAATAAGAGAAAAAATAAAGATGTTGCGGTGAAGGAACTGCAAAAGAAGCAGAAAAATACGTCCAAGGGACATAAGGAAAAGAAATGCTTCTTTTGCAAGGATTCTTCCCATTTTAAGAAAGATTGTGCCAAATTTCACGCTTGGCGAGTGAAGAAAGGTACATCTTTTGCTCTTGTTAATTCAGAAGTTAATTTAGTTTCAGTGCCTAGATATACTTGGTGGTTGGATTCGACTACCACAACTCACATAAGTATATCTATGCAGGGTTGCCTGAACTCCCGACAGCTAAATGATGACGAGAAATACATCTATATGGGGGCTGGAAAAGGGGTTGAAGTTGTGGGCATTGGGACTTTTCGGTTGTTATTACGTACTGGTTTTTATTTAGAATTAAATAACACATTTATTGTACCGTCTTTTAGACGAAATTTGATATCAATTTCTATTTTGGACAAGGAAGGATTTGTTTGTTCATTTAGTAATAGAAAATGCGATATCTATTTTAATTCTGTGTTGTATGGAACCAGTCGTTTAACTGATAATGACAACCTTTATTTGCTTCATATAGAAAGTTCATACAGTGAGTCCCATAATACTGAAACAAAAGGCACTAAACGCAAATTTTCAAATGAAAATTCCTTTAACTTATGGCATAAGCGTTTGGGTCATATCTCTAAAAGGAGAATTGACAGACTTGTGTCAGAAGGAATTCTTGAAAAACTTGATGATTCATATCATAATATTTGTGTTGAGTGTATAAAGGGAAAAACTACAAATAAGAGCAAAATAGGAGCTGAGAGAGCTAAGGAAGTCTTAGACTTGATACATACAGATATTTGTGGACCGTTCCCTACAGCTTCTAGGAATGGTCAACAATATTTTATCACATTCATAGATGATTACTCTCGATATGGCTACCTATATTTAATTCATGAGAAATCACAAGCATTGGATGTTTTTAAGTTGTTCAAAGCCGAAGTTGAAAACCAACATGGTATATCAATTAAGGCTATAAGATCTGATCGTGGTGGTGAATACTACGGAAGGTACGACGGATCAGGTGAACAACGTCCAGGTCCATTTGCTAGATTTCTTAGTGAGTGTGGGATCGTTCCTCAATACACCATGCCGGGTTCTCCGAACATGAATGGTGTAGCTGAGAGACGAAATAGAACACTTAAGGATATGGTACGAAGTATGATTTGTCGTACAACTTTACCTCACTCACTATGGGGAGATGCATTAAAGACCGCAATGTATATTCTCAATAGAGTTCCTACAAAAACTGCTAACAAAACCCCTTATGAGTTATGGACGGGTAAGAAACCTGTCTTAAAGCATTTACGAGTTTGGGGATGTCTAGCTGAAGCAAGGCCTTATAAGCCAAATGAAAAGAAACTGGATGCAAGAACTGTTAGTAGTTATTTTGTAGGATATGCTGAAAGATCACGGGGATTTAAATTCTACGATCCTAAAACAAGAACATTTTTTGAGACGGGAAATGCTCGGTTCTTTGAGGATGTTGAGTTTGGGGGGGAAGATAATGTTAAAGGTTTTGTGTTTGAGGAGGAGTTGGAAAATATTCCTTTTTCTACAGTAGTTGTTGATCATGATCAAGCTTTCATTCCTAACATGATTCAACAACATCCGGCACAAATCCAAGACAATGCTGAACTTCCAACTCATCAAGATCATCCAGTTATTCCTCAATCCATTATGCATGAGGAAAATGTGGATCAAACTCAACATACTCAAATTCAAGAAAAGCTTGTGCCTTTAAGAAGATCCACTAGAGAAAGGAGAAAAGCAATTTCAGATGATTATGTTGTTTTTCTTCAGGAACATGAGAATAACATTGGCTTAGAGGGAGAGGATCCACTCACCTTCCATGAAGCAGTCAATGGTTCCAACTCTCAAAAGTGGATTAATGCCATGGGTGAGGAAATGCAATCCATGAAAGACAATGACGTTTGGGATCTTGTTTCATTGCCTGAAGGTGTGAAACCTATTGGTTGTAAATGGATTTTTAAAACCAAAAGGGATTCACAAGGTAATGTAGAAAGATATAAAGCTCGTCTTATCGCCAAAGGATTCACCCAAAAGGAAGACATTGACTATAACGAGACTTTCTCTCCAGTTTCTTCGAAAGACTCTTTTAGGATCATCATGGCACTTGTAGCGCATTTTGATCTTGAGTTACATCAGATGGATGTAAAGACCGCTTTTCTTAATGGAGACATTGAGGAAACAATTTATATGTTACAACCGGAGGGGTTGGATTCCAAAAATCTAGCCAATTGGTTTGTAAACTTAAGAAATCCATCTATGGGCTTAAGCAAGCTTCCCGTCAATGGTATCAAAAGTTTCATCAGGTTGTTCTCTCATTTGGGTTTAAAGTGAACCCTGTTGAATATTGTGTATACCATAAGTTCAGTGGGAGTAGATTTATTTTCTTAATCTTATATGTGGATGATTTTTTGCTTGCTAGTAGTGATGTAGAACTGCTTCGAGAAACCAAGAAATTTCTTTCGGAACAATTTAAAATGAAAGATCTTGGTGAAGCATCCTTCGTATTAGGGATCCAAATTCATCGTGATCGTTCACGAGGAGTTTTAGGATTATCACAGAAGGGTTACATCGAAAGTCTATTAAAACGATTTAGCATGCAAAATTGCAGACCACATGATACCCCCGTATCTAAAGGAGATAAATTTAGTTTGAACCAGTGTCCCAAAACTGATATTGATTCCAAGTTTATGGAAAATATTCCTTACGCATCAGCGGTAGGGAGCTTTATGTATGCGCAGGTTTGCACTCGTCCGGACCTCGCATATATTGTTGGAATGCTTGGTAGATATCAAGCTAATCCAGGAAGAGAACATTGGGTAGCAGCCAAAAGAGTCTTCAGATACTTACAAAGCACAAAGGATTTAATGCTCACATATGTGAAGTCGGATAGACTTGACATCATTGGGTTTTCTGATTCCGATTTGCTGGATGCCAAGACAGTCGTAAATCGACATCTGGCTATCTTTTTCTGCTAGCTGGAAGTGCAGTTTCATGGAAGAGTGCCAAACAAACATTCGTTGCATCTTCCACTATGGAGGCTGAATTTGTAGCTTGTCATGAGGCATCTAATCAAGCAATGTGGCTGCAAAACTTTGTTTTAGGACTGCAAATAGTTAATGGTATTGAAAGGCCACTTAAGTTGTACTGTGACAGTAGAGCAGCAGTCTTGTATTCAAATAACAACAGGAGCTCTTCAAAATCTAAGCATATAGATATTAAGTTCCTTGTTGTGAAGGAAAGAATTCAGAGTGGGTTAATTAGTATTGAGCATGTGGGAACAAACTCTATGATTGCAGATCCGCTCACTAAGGCATTAGCACCCAAGACCTTTCATGATCATGTTACAAATATGGGTGTTGTTGCATTTGATGCCATTTGATTTAGTGGGAGTTTGTGTTTTGATTTATGCTTGGTACTGTACTTAATGTCATGACATTAATAAATTATTCAGTTATTTTCAGTTTTCATTGTTTACTCTGAATTTTGATGTCATTTGGTTAAAGTTGGACCAGTTGGAAATAGGCATGTGCAGATCACATTACATGTAATTTCCATGCTACACATCCACACTTGATTTATGTCATTTAGTTAAATTGATGCATGAGATTAATGTGGGTTTAGTTGCAAACAATAGCAACGACTGCCTCTTTGGTCCTTGTGTTAGTGAGACTAATGGACGGAATCGGTTTAGATGACTTTTCTAGTTGTGTACACATTAAAGATGTAGAGATGTATATACAATGAAAGTTATATGTACATGGTTATATATAGTCCAAGTGGGAGATTGTTAGAATTTGGACTATAAATCATGTACATTTATGTATAAAGACATGTAGACGTACATGTATTGCATGAAGTTATTGTATATATATTTCTATTATATGGTATAAGGACCAAATTGAGGTGATCTATTTAATTTAGGGTCCTTGTCATCTAAAATATAAGTGTGGTGGCTGAATTATAAATGTGTAGAATTCCTGGGGTTTAATTGTTAATTATTGATGGACTGATTAACAATTAACCCATTAAGATTTATGGGTATGGTTAACCCATTAAGATTTATTGGTGTGGTCCCTGACTGTGGAATTTGGTATATAAAGAAAGAGGGATTGAGAAAACCCTGAGAGACATCCATCAGTCGTCAAATTCCAAACAGTCAGAAGACCTCCTCCCAAAACCTAACTCCTCCAGCGCCGCCATCTTCTTCCTAAGCACCGCCTCCGGTGACTTCGCCTTCTTTGCAGCCAGAGCGCAGTGGACTTGATCGGGTTTCAGGTTTCTTCAATCTGCCCAATGAAATCAGGTACGCCTCCGTGTTCTTTATTTTTCTCAAAGATCTGACATGAATGTTTCTGGATTATCAATGGCATGTTTCATGAATTTTTTACAACATGGAGTATTGACAGTGAAATAATCTGATAGGAGTTCAGCGTTTCTGAGCTTCAAATTTCCGAGTTACTATATATTATGAATTTTTTTTTGTGATGTCCTACCGTCTTACAATGATGATTGAACTGCCGTTTATCACTTCTGAGGTGGATTGCATCTCAATGATTTACTGGCTTTTCTTCATTTATCCAGGATTCACAAGATCTCAACCCTCTAATCTGTGCTTTAGCTGTGTTGACAAAATAACAGAAAACGGTCACATATCCGATGAAATGATTTTCCAAAGCCTATAAATCAATTCAATTTCTCCGGAAAAAAAAAAAGATGTGAAAAACAAAAGTAACCTCCATCCTCTTTCCACTGGTTGAAGACCAAACCAGGCACGTCACAAACGAGCCTCAGAATGTCTATCGATATAAATACAAAAATACATTTTAAACTCCCTGTGATGAAGTAAGATGGTTTTGTCGGCCATGACGGCTGAGCCCATTCCTAACTCCTCCACATGGGTAGAGCTATTAAAACGGGCATTTGACCCGTGGGCCGGTTCGGCCTGATACATTACTAATCGTGTTTTCACAGGGCCTGAATTTTATATTAATCAGACCGTATTTAACACGAGATTAGCGCTCTTTTAGGGATCTGTGGGTTAGACCCGATTCCCAGCATGATTGGGTCCGACACGACACAGCACGTGAGCCGGCCCGATCGGGCTCTTCAAAATGTAATTTTTAACCCAAAATCAAATCTTAGTCATTTGAAAAAAAAATCTAAAAATCTTAACTAATTAAGCTATACTTCATTACTATCCATTACTACAATATATATATATTTTTAAATTTTTTTACAAAACGCATCAGACGATATATGGCATGGCCTACTACTATTACTATTCCACAACCAGAGTCCAGAAGTAGCGATGAGGTCCGATTAAACGGGCCGGCCCATTTTACCTGTCTACACATGGGCCACCTCAGAATTCAAATAAAAAACCAACCCACCACTCTTTCCTCCTTTCGGGAATCTTTCCCTGGAGATCTGATCCAAATAACGAGGCCATTCTTTTGTTTTTGTGTTTAATTTGACCGTCAAGATTCCCATACAACTCAGAATCACACATCAGCTTGCGCATCGTGCAGGTGAGCTTTCTCTTAATTTATCACAAGCCCATGTTACTTCTTACAAATTCTGGATTGCATCTGTTGTCTGCCAGAGAGACGATCAATCTGATGGAGATGAAGCTCAGACACCATATGCAGTTGTTGTTGGAAGAGACGATGATAGCAAAGCGTGCTTCTTTAGCACGCTGCATCTGAAGCCTATCAGTAGTGTCTCTTCGCGCGCTGGGATTGGTGGGGGAGGGATGGGTGTCAAGGTGGAGCCCGGCAAAGTATTGCCCATTTGCGATGTTGCGACGCTCGGAACGAGCGACGAAGCGGAGAAGGATGCGCACAACGGGGAGCGGCGGCGAGCGGTTTCGCGCATGAAGGAGCTGCTGCGATGGGCCGCCGCTGCAAAGGGCCACAAGGGCGCAGGCAAGGCATGGAAGGTGAGCACACTGGCTTCCTTGTGTCTGCTATACAATTCGAATTGCGCTGCTGAAAAATTCGTGCAATTCTGAATGGAAGGCATTGTACTTGAAGAGCAGACTAGCTCTCAAGGCCCAGAGAGACGATGCGACCTCCAACTCAAGCAGGCTCAGCTTCAGATGGGATGTTGCCAGCTGCTCCACTACTTCATCTATTTATTCACCTTTGTCTCTTGCTTCAGCCGGCAAGAACCATGATCATCATGTTCATCATCATCATTCTCATATGCAAAATTTCTCCGCGTCGCTACTTCCGAGTTCCGACCGCACTTCGACTGCGTCAACGTCGGACAACTTGAAGGAAGAGCGTGTCAGAACTGGACATTGGATCACTACGGACTCCGACTGTAAGCTTCTTAATTTGATACATACATATATACATGATGAACTGCGTAGAATACTTTTATCAAAAACAAAAGACGACAAAGAATAGAAAGGAAAATCTTTTAGCGTATAAGCTGCATAATAAATTTGTTTTCATTGTGCATTTGCAGTTGTGGTGCTGGAGCTCTGAGAAGCAGAGGTTTGCTGGCAAAATTCTGGAGAAAGATGCATTTCAATGCAACAAATGAATGTCTGGAGCAAAAAATTCGGTGGTTAATCATCACTAAGGGCTTACCGGGTGTTATTTGCAAAGTTTCACATAAATAGATTTTTTTTTTTTTACAAAATACCTCCTTGTATTTTGCAGTTTTTTTTACGGATAACCATCCGTTTTGTCCTGTAGCTTTCGCATGGTTTAGTTCCCCACCCTGATTGAGAAGTTTTCAGCTCCTTGGTTGAAACAGCCACCACCATCTGATTTCCATTTGTTTATTTGTTATTCTCAAATTTCTAACGTAGTAGGTACGACAGGTTTACCCATTTTTATTTGCCGCCCCTCGAAACCAATAAATAAATTAATTATTGTTTTACATGACATCAGTAAAACGCAGCATTTGCCAGGACCCGACAAGATTGGGCCGGAACCTGCCTGCCGCCCGGTCCGGTCGAATTAATGTTCAAATAATATCAAAGTTGTTCCCTGCAAGGGAATAATAAGCAAATGGGATAAACTGGCACTAAATACAGAAGAAGTAATTGAAATGTGAACAAAGACCAATCGCAGAACACGTGAAAATGACATGGTTAAGCAACAGAAGATAACACACCAAACTACATCATGATTAAATTTCAGTTGGATCTATAACTTAAATTTCAGCAACAATTTGTAGGTATCAGACCATCCACCAGTTACTGCCCTCAATGCAACTGATGCAAAGCATCGTGTGGAGGTAAATCGGTGTCAGCACCCAGTTTCCTAGTTCTACGGTAATTCTCCAAGCCACTGCACAAAAGAAATTTACGCTACTTTGTGGATGTAATTTGATACGTCTCATACATGTGAATGAAGCTTCGTTTGTGCTCCTGACGGGCACTTTTGTTGAAGCCGTGATTCGTGGGAAAAGGCAAGTGAAGCTTCAATGAGAACTATGAAATGGGAGCACCAAAGCTGTTGATAAGAATACTTCCAGTGCCTGCTGCAGAATGGGTTGGCAATGTGAGAATTCAGTGCAAAAGAATCAGGCACTAAGGCTGAGCTTTGCTTACGAAAGCCGCACCTTTCTAGTTTGGCCGAAATTCTAGGTAAGATCTTCCACTCCAGGTCAGAAATAACAACATATGAGATCGACGACCATAAAAAAATCTTGCCAAAAAGAGAAGAAATAAAAAAAAAAATACAAAAGTATATTACGAAAGCAAAAATATACACCAAACAGTCCCACAAAACAATCCAGTTTTAAGGAAACATTAGCTCACAAAACATCTTTTAGAGCTTTCAAAGCAGCAGCAGCAACACTGCTTCTTCGGTCACCAAGCGTAGCCCTCTTGGATGCTGCACCTGCTGCGGAAAGAGAAGGAATCAACTACTTGATAGAAAATAAAACCAGCTTCTTAAATTCTCATTATTAAGATAAAATCTATGACCCTTAGTAACTTGTATTTCAAATTCTCATTATTAAAACAAAATCAGCTTCTTAAATTCGAGCAGAAATAGCTGATGAATGAAATCCTAATAGCTTTATTTCCAAATTGTCGCCCTAATATACAATTTCTTCAACAGAACTGTTGCCCAGGAGGATGTTCACAGTGGGGAAAGTAGGGTTCTGTATAGTGCAAAGGAAGCCATTGAAAAACTCATGACTCCTCTTCTAAGAGAATCGAAGGTGAGCTGCTTCTGAACAGTGACTCACGCTTCCCTCTAATTTCACTCAGCATAATTCAAAAGAGAAAGAGAACAGTCAGAAAATAAAAACCAAATATCCGAAAGAAGACAGCGAGAAAAAGGAAACTTTGTGAGAGGCGGCGTCGTCGCGCTTGCTGAACTCCTCCTCGACGTTGCAGGACCTGGATATGGAGTCAAAGAGGCAGCCTTCTGGAAACGAGCCGAAGAAGATGTGGGAAAAGAAGGCGGGAGGCTAGTCTGAATGCTAATCTGTTTAGCGATTGATTTAAATTTTTTTAGACTTTTATATTTTTTTAAGTATATTATTTATTAAAAATTAAATAAATAAAAATAGAAATAATAGAGTAATTTATTTTTTTAAAATAACGTAAAAATAATTTAAGTATATTTTTAAATTTAAATAATAAATTAATTAGGAAAGAATAATTTTAATTTTAATCAGGAATTAAATGCACCCAAATGGATCATTCCCCTAAGACCCGTCACATGTATTGGACGGGTTCTGAATGTATCGGCCTGTTGACAGTCGTGGATTGGGACAGCCAATAATGCGCGACCATGCCGATAACACCATTTACAAAATTAATCAATCCCCGGAAGCCGCACAATCCAATCGAGCTACATGGATCGTCTTGTCTCTTTCCTCTGCGTGGAGAAGACGAGGTCCATGGAGGTCGAGTCCGATCATGCAACAGCGGGATGGTCGAAGCTCAGCTGGGACGTGACGGAGCTGATCCTCTCGCAGCTTCCTATCCGCTCCATCGTCCGCGCCGCGGCCGTCTGCCGCCTTTGGCGCTCCGTTGTCACCGACCCGTCCTTCGGCGCCCGCGCCGCGTCGTCCTCCTCCCCCCGCCGCCCCTGGTTCCTCCTGTACGGCCACAACAACGTCTCCCCTCGCCTCAACCAGGCCTTCGCCTTCGACCCCGACGACCGATCCAAACCCTGGATCCCTCTACCTCTTCCTCCTTGCTCCCCCTTCTCCGCCTCCGACGGTTTCCTCCTCTCCTCCACCCCCTCATCCTCCTCCCTCCTCTTCTGCCCCCTCCCCAACCTCCGCCCTTCCCTCCCCACTCCTCCCCTCTGCTTCCCCCGCTCCAACCCCCTCGTCGCCGCCTTCGGCCGTCCCGGCCCTCTCCGGTCCCTCCTCGTCGTTGGCGGCGCCCATCCCATCGGCGGTCTCGTCGACATCGACGCACCCGTTGCCACCGAGATCTACGACCCATGCGTCTCCCCCTCCTCCTGGCAGATCTGCCCCTCCCTCCCCCCCGAGTTCCGATCCGGCAACTCCTCGCAGTGGCTCTCCTCCGCCCTCGTCGCAGGCCGCTTCTTCGTCCACGGGATCTATTCCTCCCTCGTCTCCTCCTTCGATCTCCACCACCGATCGTGGTCCCCCGTCCGCCTCCTCCGCCCACCGGGTCTCCTCTTCTCATTCCTCCTTCCCGGTCCCGGCGCCCGTCTCCTCCTCGCCGGACTCGCTGGCCTCTCCGAAACGGGGCCCTCCGTTTTCATCTGGTTAGTGGACCCGCGGACCATGGCCTACGAGCGAATCGGGGAGATGCCGAAGGAGATGGTATCAGAGCTGTTCGACGGCGGCGCCGACGACGACAGCCGGTTCGCGAGCCTCAAGTGCGTGGGGCTGGGCGGCGTGTTCTACGTCTTCAACGAGGACTATAGCAAGGGGTACCCGGCGGCCCTGTGCGAGGTCGAGGGGGACACGTGTGCTTGGAGAATTGTGCCGCCGCTGCCCTCCCCCGTCAACCGCTTCCACAAGCTCGTCGCCTTCTGCTCTCCGGTCGCCGTTTCCTCCCTCTTCCCCAATTAATGACTATTAATTATCGCTGCTTAATATGATCGTAATTGATTTGCTCCCCGTTGTTGCTGTTGTTGTTGTTTACAAATCAACTCTGCTTATGAACTAATCGGGGTTTTAGTTGTATTTTCTGAGGCGGATAATGACGTTGGAAAATTGTCCTCGCTAGAATTTAATGGGGAAAATGAGATAATTAGAAGTCGTTAACAGCTGAAAAAATTAATTGCTTGCCTTCCGTGTGCCATATATTTTTGGCGTTGAAGTGAGCCAACTTTGTGGTCCGCGATAGCAACAAATCTAGCCCACTAAATCCAGATTCAATAGTCCATCAGGTTGAAATTGGACTCCCAATTTCAAATCCAACAATTAGTATCTGTTCCGTCAGTATGGTAACGGCTGAATCCAATTTTGTGGTGATGACGGCGCGTTCTCAAGTACTGACGAAGAGCGAGATGGATGAGGATGGAGCACGATGAACTCTTAATGTCGTCCAGACAAGTTCGAGCCAATCGGTTGCTGGTGCCCACGCTTGACTTGCAATTGGTGTTATCACTTCTGTCTCGTCCTCTTCATGGTTTACTGGATTTAAAATTAATAAATTATTTTTTAAAATTAAAATTAATTTTATAATAATTTAAAATTTAAAAAATTAATTACTTTTTAATAATAATTTAATTTAATAACGATATAAATAAATAATATTAATTTAATAAGATAAAAAAAATTCGAAAAATATCGATGTTAATTTTAATTTCAAATCAAACGATTCAGATATTATTTGCTATTGAGTCCGTTTAATAAACTAAAAATTCAGAAAAAGAAAATTTTTTCACGTGGCCTGGTTCAAAATCAGACCGTTGAATATTAGAAAAAGATTCTGCTCTGAAACGACAAACAAAAAAGAACAAAAACAAAAACAAGGCCCTCGCCCGAAAGAGCCACGTGTCAATGTGAATTGCCCTCAATTATTTTGAACGGCCATCTGAAGCGGCGCGGAGAGCGAACGTGTGGGGGCGCCATGGGCCGAAACGGCCGTGTCTCGCCCACGAGTATTTTCATCTTACAATGGAAATTAAAGATTCCGAGTTCAGAAGGGTGTTTCTGAAACTAGGGGGTTTTATAGGGAGCTTCGTGTAAAATTCCCTTCACTTCTTTCTTTTAATTATCGACGAAGAATGATACAGATTCGTATACGTTTTCGTTGTTGAGAAAATGCGAACCTCGTGTATTGCCCCATTTTATGCCGTCGAGCTCTCTCTCGCAACAAATATCTTACTCTGAAATTGAAGAATTGAGATGCATGCGATCTCGTTGTCCTCTCAAGGATTATCTGCATGCATCCTATTTGTGTATAACTCGAGTTTGGAACCTCCACAACAAGAGAATCTCGACGGCGGAGAACTGACACAAAACCAAGTGGTTTTGCACAGCCTGGACCTCGGGTACAGAGCCCAGATGCCCGTGAGGTGGCTTGAGAGCTACATGTTAAAAGAGGGCAGAATCGAATTAATATAATTAATTTGACAACAAATTACTTTAAAATTTTAAATTGATAAATTATATATATATATATATATACGAAGGCCTCGTCGCTGCAAGTAGCTGCACAGCGCCCGTACACATCTAGTTGGAGTTTACCCTTCAAAGACGCACAGATATGACCAGCTTGGAGGCCATGAGAAAAAGGCGAAGGGCCACGGGTCCGGCCACCATCTTCGCCATCGGCGCCGCCACCCCATCCAACGCTGTATACCGGAGCACCAATCCTGCCTGCTACCTCCCCGTCACCGAAAGCCAGCATTAACTACAACTCAAGGAAAAATTTCAACTAATCTGTAAGAACTCCAGCTTTAATATATATATGATACACATAAATACTGGTTGAATGAGTCACTCAACAAGTGCAAAACTGGTACATGTGACAAGTCAATGATCAAGAAGAGGTGCATGCACCTCACGGAGGAGATGCTCGAGGATATCCCCAACATGTTAGCCTACATGGCCACCTCCCTCGACGCCCTTCAGGGCATCGCCGTCGACGAGGTCCTGAAACTTCGCATGGAGGCGGCGCTGGCAGCCATCGCTGAGTGGGACCAGCCATGAATGCTCGCGAATCACCCACTAGTTTTCTGCTCCATCAGCTGCATCGACATGCCTGGCGCCGACTACCAGCTGACCAAGCTCCTCAGACTCTCGCCATCTGTCAAGCAGGGCTGCTTCGCCGGTGGCATCGTGCTCGGTCTTGCCAAGGACCTCGCTGAGAACAACGCAGTTGCGCATGTTCTCGTCGTCTGCTCCGAGATCATTGCGGTTACCTTCCGGGGTCCGTAAGAGTCCCACATCGACTCGCTCATCGGGCAGGCACTCTTTGGTGATGGCGCAGGCGCGCTCATCGTTGGTTCTGACCCTGACGCGAGCATCGAGCGCCCGATCTTCGGGCTCTTCTCCGCCATGCAAACAGTTCTCCTGGACAGCCATGGCTGCACAGACGGGCATCTCGCGGAAGCCGGCCTAACATTCCATCTTTTAAAAGATGCGTTGGGGCTTCTATCAAAGAACATATAAAAGAACCTCGGGGAGACGTTCGAGCCACTGGATATCTCTGACTGGAACACCGTGTTTTGGATTGCGCACACAGGCAGGCCGGCCATATTGGACCAAGTGGAAGAGAAGCTGGGACTGGCGCCTGAGAACATGAGAGCAACACGGCAAGTGCAGAGCGTGTACGGGAACATGTCGAGCGCGTGCGTGCTGTTCATACTGGACGAAATGTGGCGTCGGTCTGAGGCAGAGAGGAAGAGGACGACCGGCGAGGGGCTGGTTCGGGTTGGGGCCGGGACTGCGGCGGAGACGGTTGGTGCTCCACAGCATTGCACTGGTGGTGTAATGTTAGGGTTCTTGTTTGTCTATTGGTCCTTGCATGCTCCCTAGTTCAGAGTTTTGTAGTAATTATTTATTGGTTGATTGTTGCAATAATTTTCCGATTTTGTAAGTAATATTCTGATTATTGCAATATAAACAAGTTTTTCCCTTTTCTTGTAATCAGTAAAATAACAAGCTAATTTATTTTTTAATCGTATTAGTTAATTAGTTGTCTTTTATGTCAAACCAAACAGTCCCAATGGTATTTGCTGCGAAATCCGATCATTCAACTAGTGTAGAGATGCCTGCTCGGAATCAGAAACGGAAACCAAATAGAGTAAATGTCACAAATCTGCATCATATCTCAGAGGGAGAAGACTCAATTTATCAGTAATCCAACCTTTGTAGTAATCGTAAGCCGTAACAGAAATTATTGAAATATATTCCAGAAGCACCGTAAATCATCAGATATGGCCTAAAAACAATATAAGAATATTGGCAGCGCACCAAATTCCAGCTTATCATGTGCTCATTGGAGAAATGTTGACACGGGAAGTGACAGTTTGTTCATCGAGTCCATAGAGCGAATCGATCATGTGCATTCTGAGGGAGCCAGGCCCCTTGGCCAAGTCCATCCCCAACTCCCCTGCCAGACCGAAAACAGAGAGCGCACAAGCAGCTGCTTCAAAAGGATTCGCAGGATCAACCGCGGCGAAGGCCGCAATGAGGGCAGTGACTGCACATCCTGTCGCTGTGATCTTCTGCATCATGGCAATGCCATTGCGCACACCCACAATCCGCTGTCCATCTGTTACATAGTCAACTTCTCCAGATACTCCAACTATGACATTACTGGTTCGCGCCAACAAAATTGCAGCTTCCACAGCATCCTTGGACTCATGGGAGCTATCTACTCCCTGTAATAAATAACTTGTTTCCATAAGTCAATGGCGTACATTACAGATACGTGAGGATGTGGAATAATGAATTGATTTAACAGATTCTACTGATGCAGCATTTCAGTGAAATAATAGAAACATTCTGGTCTACATGAAATAATCCTCTTTCAAACCAAACTCCATCAGATTCCATCATTTTGCGTTTCAATATTGACCGTGGATAGGAGGAAATTATGTAATTTCATTGCCATGGAAAATTGCTCACAGTGATATCCACGTTCAATCTATTATACATTTCAAAATAAGGGGGAAGGAGAAAACGAGTGCCAATTTCTCATGAACTGAAGAACGGACACCTAAATTTCTCATAATCACCAAATGTAAATCAAAGAAAATATGGATGAATGCAAAATTTGAAGAAAAAAAAGTTTTTTTAATTACCCTAGAGGCCCGAATCCTGCAGGAGGAAGAGAGGGCCAGAATCTCTGAGGGGTTTCCCCTGATGACGGCGGGGCGGAGGCCGACGAGACCAACGCAGGCCTCCATGCGGAATTCAGACGCGGAGACGGCGACGGGATCGAGGACCCATGGCCGCCCCGCTCGCGCCGCGGCCGAGGCGGCGGCCTGCATGGATGGGAGCCACGACTCCGCTAGGGTTCCGATATTGACGTAGAGAGCCTCACAGCTCGGGGCGAAGTCTTCAATCTCCCGGAGGGAGTGGATCATCGCAGGAGAGGCTCCGGCGGCGAGGAGGGTGTTAGCCGCCAGGTCCATGGACACGAGGTTCGTGATACAGTGGACCAGAGGGGATCGGAACCGCACCAACGAGAGGAGCTCCCAGGCCCTCCTGCCCCAGTGGAACTCCGGCGATTGACAGGAGGAGGCGGCGCTGTCGGCGGCAGGGTTCGACGGCGATTCTTCTTCCATTGACGCTTGGGTGAATTCGCGATCTCCGGTGCGTTTTGCAACGAAATAAGGTTAAAGTTAAGATTAAAATTAGTCAATCATTTTAATGGATTAATTTTTTTTTATTAAATTTAATTTTATAATAATTTGAAATCCTAAAGATAATTAATTTTTTTATAATAATTTAAGTTAATAATAAAATAAAATAATTAAATATTAATTCTTTTTTTTATCCATTACAAAACGAGGCCCAAGCAGCTCGTCAATGGGCTCATCGGCGGGTAATAGAGTGGTGATAGCGGATCTCGAGGAACGTAGGATGAAATGTATGGCTCAGATTTTGAGTAGTACAGACCCGTGTCAGTCGATGATGTAGTTGAAGAGGCCTAATGGGCTTCAATCCATTTATAATTCATCGCGCGTATTGTAAAAGCTAAGCCATAACAAGATTCGAGCAGAGGTATAATACGACTAGTATACTATATACGCATACAATATACATATTTCAGTGCCAAATGACGAAACAGTTGTCTGCGGTCATATTCTCGTGGTCGTGCGCTAGTATGGGATCACGTGACACTCGTAACGCGGGGCTGCTCGGCGCGCCAGCGAGCCACCAAGCGACGGCCGAATAGACGTCAACCGTTATTTCCGGTTCGACGAACCCAACACGGTTCATTCAGCGGCGTCCATTACTCCAGGTGTCTGGCAACCCACTGCAACACAACAGCAACAACCAAGCAAAACCAATCATCTGATGGCTCCGCCAAAATCAGGAAACGGGTCGCAATTTCCGACCGACAGAAGGCATCCGTTGTACATGGACTCCCTCATCCGATCGCGCCAAACGAGTATTTGACGTCACGGGTTCAGTCAGCCCAGGCAAGCAGGTGCCCGAAAAGGTAGCCCGTCGCGCCACATCACATTCGCTGGGCGCAGCCACATAGCGGGACGGTTCGCACACGTGTAAGCACGTGCCGATGTGGACCCGGGACCTCAGACTCGTGGAGCCCACCGACTTCCACACGTATGGTTTCGTGCACTTCTTCCCCATGCAGCCTCGTGTCCATGCTCGTATAATTTTGAGACGGCCGTGCTGGCACTGGATAAGCACGTCCACCCTGACCCTTGTTGTGCCTGTATATAAGACACAGCCCAGCCGTATTCTTCTTTCAAGTTTCAATCAAGTAAGAGAGAGGAACAAGACGAAGATGGGGTCTGGGGAGCATCAACCGAAGCAGAGGAAATGCTGCCCTCTTCGGAGGTCGAGGAAGGGGTGCATGAAGGGGAAGGGGGGCCCGGAGAACCCCTACTGCACCTACAGAGGCGTCCGCCAGCGGACGTGGGGGAAATGGGTGGCGGAGATCCGCGAGCCCAACCGCGGGGCCCGCCTCTGGTTGGGCACCTTCAAGACCTCGCTCGAGGCCGCCATCGCCTACGACGAGGCAGCCCGTGCCCTCTACGGCGACTGCGCCCGTCTCAATCTCCCTGAATCTGCAGCAAGGGAGACGCCTCCGGCTCCGGTTCCACAGCCGGAGTTGGAAAACTTGTCGTGCTCTTCGAGCCAGTCTTCAAACGCAGAGTACTTTCCGGGACCGGCGGCTTCAATTAGTGATGGGATGACGAGTGGTATTGATGACTGGGATGATTTCATAATGAGGTTGCCTAAGGCGGAGGACTTGGGGCTGGAGGGTTTTGATTTTATGCAGCCGATGATCGAGGCCCCCGGGTTTTCTGATGGCGACCTCGACGGGGGATGGATGAACTTTGAACCCGTACAATTGGCTTGGTACGCGTGAGTTCCTTGGCAATTGGAAACTTGGGATTAGATATTAGAGGTGTGTGTAGGGCGTGGAGTTCATGCATGTGGAAAGGTTAAGAGGTAGTCGTGAGTTCTGAGTAGCGATGAGGTTGTACATATAGTTTAAGTTTCCTGTGTTTGGGTATTTAAGTTGTAGCACCAGATAGAATTTTACGTGCATCCTTCCTCTGTGTTGGCAACTCAAATACTATTATTTTCTTACCCAACAAAAACAAATCAAATACTGCATTTATAGACATCCTCTGAATACAAGAATTTAGATGCGAGCCCTATGTTTGCAGAAATGTTTCACTTTAATAGGCAAAAGATCAAATGTTTGACAAGCACAGAGATAATCAACCAATTCCACCATTGAAGACGAGGCTAATCAGACAATTCCACTGAAGCCAACATTAAAGATGAGGACAAAGAACATACAGAGAATACAGAGCAAAAGCTAGCCCATGCATTAGATCTTGCCAAAACAATAGTCAGTCTCATCACATGCTTTGCTCCAAAAGAATTGTTACACAACCATATACCTGTATAGTATTTTTGGGTACTGACGACCACAGACATGTTTGACAACCATTGTTGTCTTACAACAGAGATACTATAACAAACCAATTGTTGGAGAACTTTCCCTTCTCAACCAGTTTCAAAACCTCGGCACTTTCAAAACCTCCAACAAGCTTCTGGCACACAACAGTTTTTACATACGGATATCAGCCAGCAAGATGATGACTTATTTTTCTGTTTATTCTGAAAAAATATTAAAAAAATCAACCTCCAAATGTCACAGCATAGAGAGTACTTTACTAAAGTTCATTTTCTGGAGTACATTACAGATCAAGATAAAAAATGATTCATACCAACAACAACAACAACATGTCAAAGAGGTTTTTTATTTCTTTTATTCTAAGCTTTGATGTTCATTATTATATCCGTTCAACCTATTCTATATTTGACCCCACTACATAGATATAGTTGAAGATATAATTTAGCTAGTTCATTACACTCTCATCCTACTGTCTAACAAAACAGTAATATCAGCTTTAATCTAAATGCACTGGAATTGGAGCAACACTGTTAAAAAAATAAAGTTAAGAAGCAGTAAGAAATTTCGTTAAGTGTAAAGAATATTACCTTAATGATGTCCATATCAAACCAAAAAGCCACTCCAGTTCATCCAAACCAACAAAACGGTTGCTTCCCTTCACAACACATCCATCTACACTCCATAATCTATGCTGAGTTCCCTCAACGGAGGGATGTTTTCCATTGCAAAAACCATCAGATGGGGGTAACACTCGTTGTAATGGTCATGGAGGACTAGCTGCACAAACGCATTGGGCCTGCTACAGTGACTGAGATAACAACCCACGTTCCTCTTCTTCGACACATCCACAGCAAAGCTCAACTCCGGCAATGAAGGAACTTGAGGAATAGTATAGTCTTCGTCGACCTTGGAGATGTCACCCCACTGTGCCCATTTCAGCGGAAACAGGCATGGATACAACAAATTGTCACCGGCCATGTTGCTGGAATCTGTCCATTGCTCCCTGGTGAGAACTCTCCCGCTAATCTCACAGATAAACTCCCCCGCCCGAATCAAATCCAGCGAACGAACTCCCCACCCCGTCTCCCTCGACCGGAACACTTCCAGCCTGTGTCTCACCCCCTTCTGGCTCACTCTGTTCGGGCAGCTAACAGAGCACCTGCATGAGGTTCTGCACTCGTATATCAATGGCTTCCCCCTCAGGAGAATACCGTTGCCGTCATAAGCTAATTCGCCCCCATTTCTGCTCACACAAGCACATTTAAAGGAGCAATTATTCACGCATCTGCAACCTCTGTTTCTTTTCACCTCCAGAGTTTTTTCAAACACAAGCGAAGGGAAGTCCGGCTTCGTGCAATACTCGAACAGCAGCGGCTCCTTGTCGTCGTCGATGTCATTGAGGACAGAGACCGGCAATGTCTCTCTTCCATTGGATAAGTCTTTGCTGAGATAGCCTTCGGGCATTGATTTCAGGATCTTGGTCTTGAGAATCTCGGCCATCTGGAGAACGGCGGAGCCCTTCTGTTCTTGCCCGGGAATCCTAACAAGCTTGAACTTGTAGACTCCGAATCCCGACTTGCCGGGATCCGGCCACGAGTCGACGACCCTGTACAGCCCGTCGTAGACGTAGACCCGCCCACTAGGGCTTCGGTCCAATAGCAATCCTCGGACGACACGGACCTCGATGTGGTACTGCCGGCTGTTATCGAGGGCGAGATTGCCTCCCAGGAGGCGTTGAGGGGCCGTATGGGAGACGGCATTCTTCACGCGGCCGCCGCTGCCGGCGTACACGATGACATCTCCGAGATCCTCATTGTCCTCGTACCCGCCGGAAAGGACGATGCTGGTGGCGATCAGGACTTGGCCGTCGTACTCGCGGGAGAGGACGTAGTCGATGCCGCCCTGGGATACGCCGTGGATGGCGAGGGCCATGAGCTCCGTGCGGTAGAAGAAGACGTCCCCGATGCGGACGCCGGGGATGGCGCCGATGATGCGGTGATCACGGTGATGCCAGAGGTTGCGCCTCTTCATGCTGGATCCGGCGACGAGGTCGGCGCGGCGGCGACGGCCGGCGGGGAGGCGCATTTCCTGGGAGGCGATGAAGGACCGCAGCGAGTCGTAGATAATTCGGGTTCGGCGAACTTCCTCCCGGTGGCCTGGCTCGTCAGCGGTGGAGACGCGGACCATGTTGTCGGAGCGCGGGCGCTTTCTGGAGGGGTCGAGGGCGGAGGAGGATAGGAGATGCTCAGAGGCGACGGCTTCTTCTTCGTCGTCGTCGTAGTCGTCCCTTTCGACCTTGGGGCTTACGGGGATAAGGGCGCTCTTGATGCCGGCCTTGGAGTTCCGATGGGCATTTGGGTTTTCCCGGTGAGTATTGATGGGAGAACCGACCACCGTCAGCGCCATGGATCCCAGCCAGGAAGGGGACGACTGGGGGCGTTACGAGGAGCAGAAATCGGTGGGGTTTGGGTTTAGGCGGTTATAAAATGATGTTTCAATTCGTTCTGTTGTTTCGCAGTTGGACCGGCTGTTGGTATTGATGGGTACGTGGCGCCTGCTGGATCAGCTTCAACCGTGTATTACATACACCAGGGGTAGAACGTCGAGTCGAGCGGGAGTTAGGATCTGATCCTCTGAAAAACTGAAACCTTTTTAGAGAATTGTGGTATTCGTTTTTTTATTATAAAATGTGGTGGACAGCTGGAAATGATATGCACCGTTGATGTTATTGGAATAAAATCAATGGACGGCTAAGATTCGTTGTAATATCTTTTGTTTCGTAAACAATTTAATAAATGTAATCTGTAGCAAGGTTTTAGATATTCGTTTCGGGAATGATTTAAATAAATCGGTACGTTTCCATCGAAATTATTTTCATTTCGATTTCGATTAAATTTTTTTTACTTTTTTAATTACGTATTAATTAAAATGTAATTATATTTTAATTTTAAATTAAAAATATGATAATTTTTTTTTAAAAAAAATAAAAAATTAGTTAAAATCCATGACTCCAAGCAACCGGGACACTCATCTGGGCCAGCCGGATACTTTTCGGTCGGTGATTCATGCTCATTAACTTCTTCCTCGTAATGGCGTGGCCGATACTCCAACGTTATCAAGTCCTCACTCGACTACGAACGGTAGACCCTCAACAAAAAATAAAAAATTAGTTAAAATGCATTTCGCTTTAATTGTCTTCTTGAAAAATAGTTAACTCACAAAAAATATGTCAAATAGTGATGAACTTCCTTTAAAAAAGATTGAATAGAATTTGTTCAGCAACAGCAAACTAACCTCGAAGTCTCATAAGTCGAGCAGAGACTGATGTCAGAAATAAAAGGATTTGGATAATTCTGTTTGGAACGCACTTTATAGGTGTAATATAACTTTTTTGTAATACATAATTTATTTAGGAGTTTATTGCAAAATGTCGTTATCCTAAATCTCTCGTACGTGGCAGTACTCGAGAGGCTCTACTTTCACGGGGAGGGTACCTCCCGACTGAGAGCTGAGCCTCTTCTTCAGGCGGCCTTCGTCTCCGTCGTGTGCTCAAGTACTCTCTTTTTTGCTCTCTTCCAGAAGGAAGCCTACGGCGCAAGCTCGTGCTAGGGTTTCTAGCACGATGGAGAAGAGCTTCTGAGCTATAATAAGGGCGAAAGAATCAGGGAATGATGCTTGGTTGCGGCCTCCAAGCTCGTCTCCTCGTCGGCAGGATCTGTCCCTCTCTTTCCATCTCAGATTCGTCTCCTATTCATTGGCATCATCAAATCTGGTCCCGAAGGACTACATCTCACCGTAAGTTCCCGTTCCGTCTTCTACGATCTTGCATTCCCGAGCTTCTGAAAGTCATTGTTGAAGACTTTATCTTCCAAGAAAGCGTTAAATTGAGTCATTTTACATTCAATTGCCCTAAATTTGTAGTGATTTGCGCTGGCTCTGATGTACAATTTGGTATGATGATAGCGGATATTTAATTGATCTCGTATTTATTCTTTTATCAATTTTGTGAAAAGTTAGGGCTGTGAATTATGTTTATCTCGGTGATTCTGAGTTGGTGAAGTTGAAACTTGTTTGCAGTAGGATATGGATGTATATCCAGGGGGAAACTATTGCAAAGAACCATTAAGGCTCATGCTTCTAACGTGAATGTTGGTGCTGGGGGTTATGATGGAACAGGAGAAGTTGAAAACACCAAGAATCTTATGGACAATTCATCTGGCAATGTTTCTTTGCATTCGTAAGTGCTGTTATCGCTGCTAAATTTTCTGTTGAAAAGCTCATATGCCCCATAACTCCCTAGCATGAGGCTTTTAATCCTGTATCAATATTCACACATTCTTTGATTTGTGTGTGTTTATTCCATAAAATGTCTTGATCTGGACAAATATTACATTTCGCTCAATTCTTCTGTCCAGACATGATAACCTGGCCATCAATACTCGTATTCCAGACTCACGTTTGTTGAAACATAATTTCTCCAATATGAAGTAAATCCATGTTATTGCGCTAATTGCTAACTTATTCTTTAATTCATGACGCCCATAATGGTGGCTTTCTGAATAATGGGGTACTTATGATGCACTGGCAGGCAGAAGCCATCGTCTGGAATTCATTATCTACTATCTATATCAGGTGTCTTAGTTGGCTGTGCATTAGCCTTCTCACTTGTTGCTTTCTCAAAGGGAAACCCTGCCGCTATAGTGTCTGCAATTGCAAAAACAGGATTCACTGCTGCATTCACATTGATATTTGTCTCAGAGATTGGGGACAAAGTGAGTAAACTTATCTGTGGTTTCATCTCGGTAGTCTCTGATGTCTGAATAACATGTTTTATATTTAAAATTACTGTGACTGTGTTAGCAAATTATATGCAAAAAATTCATATCTTTTGATAGTCCACTGTTATGTTTTTTTGCATATTTATTCTTATATTTAAGTTTCATTGCAATGTTTATTTCATTTTGTTTTGCAAACAGATGTGAAGCCGGTTAATCCTTCTAAATGCTCAGAATTAAATACGTGCCTAAAACTTGTGTCATGGACTTCAGAATGTAATGCTTTCACTAGCAAAACTATTTGCTTCTTCTTATTGTCATGCTGTCAGGACATGAACCTTTAGATACACAAAGGTTGCCAACTGGCAAACTGTTTGGACATGGTTTTTGTGAACATCCGAAACCCTAGTACTTTAGGTGGAGGATGCTACAATATATTTAGTGACAGGTAATTTCTCTTGCATTTGAAGCCTCAAGCTTTGATATCTTGCTCAGAAACAAGAATCTATAAGAATCAAAGTTCCACTTTTATGCTTCTTAGAGTTTCTGAAAGAATTCATGCTGAATGTGACACTTTCTAGAATTGTGGGTTTCTTCTGAACATTTCATGTTGTTTCTCCCATGTTTTGATTTGCTGGAATTTGATAAAAGCTTCTATGTTTTTACTTTTGCAGACATTTTTCATTGCTGCCTTATTGGCTATGCAGTATGAGAAAGCACTGGTATATGGCTCGATCAACTTAATGCTCTCACAGTTTCGCTTGTCTTCTGAAGATATAACTGTTAACTACTATGGGCATATGATAATGAAAATATGGAAAGATTCTTTTGTAGAAACTCATTTCCTTACCTCCTTATGGATTATGATATTCTCTTGCTAGTTGTTGCTTCTTCATGCATGCAGTTGATGCAACAACTACACTTACTACTTATTAATGTTTCTAATTTTAATCATTTTAATGCTTTCTGATTTTTTATCTGTGCGGATTATATTAATGGTATTTTTGCTCACATCATTTCATTTTCAATTCTGGACTGTACCTCATCTCCTTGCAGCTATGATGGTTTTCAATGGGCAGGTTTTACTGGGGTCCATGGTTGCTCTCTCACTTATGACAATTTTATCTGTCATAATAGGGCGTGTATTTCAGTCTGTCCCAGCACAATTTCAGACAAGTAAGTTATGAATCATTTTTCCCATTATTAAATGAAGTGATAAAAAATTGTTGCCAAACAATTATGCTTTCCTACTTGACCTGGAGTTCCTATGGAAGACTCATTTTTCATGGAATTTGGGTCACTCCAATCAGGCCTTAAGTTATATATTACTTTCTGATGTAGTGTTCTTTTTTCCGAAAGTTGTTTTAATGAGAAGTCCATAACAATTCGTGTATTCTACCTGCTTCTGAATGTCTGTATGAAAAACCAAAAAAAAAAAAAACAAATGCAGCTCTGTAGTTTTTTGTGACATATTTTTTCTGCTTAGTTTCCATTCTTTTGAACCATTGTTGATGAGCGGATATTTTGTAAAGCATTACCAATTGGAGAATATGCTGCGGTGGCATTACTTATATTTTTTGGTTTCAAGTCAATAAAAGATGCCTGGGAACTTCCATCTGTGGAAATTAATGACAGTAAAGAGAGCCCTGAACTTGGAGAACTTGTTGAAGCTGAGGAGCTTGTGAAGGAAAAGGTTAGCCATCTGAGGCATGAAATGCAATATATGATCTTGAATTTAGTTTTTTGAACTTAGAAGCAGCTTGTGGTAATTTCCTCCTGATGTTTCAGCTGTTATTACCAAGTAATATATGGAAAGTGCTTCTGGAATCTCTGATTGTTAAGTTGATATACAAAAAATTTGTTTACTATTGCAGGTGTCCAAAAAGCTAATAAATCCATTTGAGATCATTGGGAAATCTTTCAGCCTTGTCTTCTTTGCTGTGAGCAAGCTCTTTCCGCTTTCTTGAAAATATTTACGGTCACGGATTGTCTCTATATATGAATTATACCTATCCTGGAGTCTAATTTTAAGTCTGTTCCAAATAATTTCAGGAATGGGGCGACCGTTCAATGCTGGCTACAATTGCTCTGGGTGCTGCCCAGGTATGTTTTCTAAATTTACCTCTTATAGTTATTGTCCATTGCATCCTATTACCATCTCATGATTTTCTCCTTTTTTTTTTGTTTCATGTAGTCTCCTTGGGGAGTAGCTGGTGGGGCCATTGGTGGACACTTACTTGCGACATCCATTGCAGTCTTAGGTGGAGCCTTTCTGGCCAACTACATTTCTGAGAAACTGGTAGGCCATCATTGATACGATTCATCATATTTTGAATCTAATTTATGCATCACCACTCATCAATAGTTACCGTTCTTATAAACTTGGAATTTCTTAGGTTGGGTATCTGGGCGGTGTGCTGTTTTTAGTATTTGCCATAGCTACCCTGTTTGGTGTTTTCTGAGAATGTCAAGGAGAATTGATACAATCTTTCGAAGAAAAGCCACTAGAAAAATGCCAGCAGCTGTGGAGCGAAGAGGATAGATCAGTGGATAAAATGCATTTCCTTTGAAGAGGTCAGGTTCATTGTTATTGTAGAAACCTAAATGACAACAGTTTTGTATACTGTTAATTGCCTTCTAATCGGCATTCTGTAAGAATACTTCATGCCTTGTAGAAGCCATGGCATAATCTTATTGTCATCAGTACCAACTGCATTTCTTCAGCTGTTTGGATACTGGTTAGAAAATCTATGAACCAATCAGGAAGTGAAATATGTCCTCCAATGTGTCTGTATTCTATTTTTCGAATCAATAATCTTATGTTTGGATTCATTTCAAATACAAAAATGCAGATAATTTAAGATGCCGGATAAGTGATTGAAATACAAATTAATCCATTTGAGAGAGAAAATTCAAACAATGAAAAATTGATGATAGATCAAGCCTCAAATGTAGGATATCCGAACGGAGAGCTTTGAATTCAGAACCCTTAATTGGAAACGGAAAGACAGAGGTCTCGCTGCTGTTGGCTCGTGAAAATTTTGAATTTTGTAGTCACACGTGGCGGAAGATGGCAAGACCTTTTTTCTATCTCCCCAAACCCTCAAGTTCTGCTAATTACAACCGACATCCCACTTTCCCGGTTCGTCAGGCCCTTTCAACCCCTCTCTTTACAATTTCCAGCTAATCATTGAGTTCCAGAAGGAGACAAACTTCACCTCCATCGCGGCCCCCCCGTTCCTCCAATCAGGATTCTTCGCTGACCTGGAAATCCCAAGCCCTTCCTTATCCTCCTCCGTTCCCCTTCTCTGAGGAAGAAGAACCGAGAATCTTTAGGAGTTGGGAATCGAATTTCCAGGTTTAGGGTTCGTGTTTCTGATTCGAGGAGTAGAGATGCTCCCTAGCTTCTGCCGCAGCTGCCTCATCTCTCTCCTCAAGTTCTTGAATTTCTTCCAGGCCTTCACGGGCTTCTCGATCATTGTCTATTCGGCATGGGTCCTCAGCCGCTGCCGCATTGATGGGCTTCACCTTGGGTTTAACTTCGATTTCGACAAGCTCCCAGCACCATGGTGATCCCTTCTCCCTTTTGAACGTTTGAATTGCGATCAATTTCGTGTTTCTTTTTGGGAATTTTGTTGATTAGTGTTCTGTGTTTTCTTTTGTTCTGGCATAGGTTCGTGTGTGGTCTGATGGGCATTGGGGCTTTGATGTGTTTGATTGCGTTCACCGGACATGTTGCTGCTGAAGTTGTCAGTGGTTGCTGCCTCTGTTTCGTATCCTTCTTTTGTTCTGTGGATTTAATTCGATTTTTCATTTCTGGGATGCCAGTCATTTTCTGAAACGTCAACATGGATTGCTTTCCGTAGCATGATATATCTCGGAAGCACCTGTTTTAATCGCGCTCAAATTCAATTTTCTTTATTGAGTTGTCATTGAAATAATAAAGTTTAACATGTTAAAACAGAATCTTTGCTTGGTTGGTGATGCAGACAGCTATGACTAATATTATAGACAATTGAACCATCATTAATGCTTCATTCTTTCTGAGTCATGCGTTATAGACAAGTGAACGATCATTAATGCAGAGAGATAAGAATAATATTTATATTTTATTTTTATATGCTTTTCTTAACTTGAACTACAACAGTATGCAATATTGGCCACCATACTTATTTTACTTGAAACAGCTTTGGCTGGTGACATTGTGCTCAACAAACAGTGGGAAGAGGTAATTTTATTGTATACTAAAGTTCTGGATGAACTTCAAAGAATGGTTTTTATTTAATTATGGAGCTGGGTTCCTCTATCATGGTCTGCAGGATCTTCCATATGATTCCACTGGAGAACTGAAGAGGCTGTGTGCATTTATTGAAGGAAATTTAGATATATTCAAGTGGACAGCCATAACTGTGGTAATCATCCAGGTATGGAATTTCTCATCCTCATCTATTCACCTTTTTTGTATTTTTTTGGGCAAGGGAAACATATTAAACACTGGGAAAATAAGTTTCCATAACTGGTGCCTTCTCATATGATTCTCTAACCAAGGAGTAATAAGCGCCAGTTCAACAGATTGGCCTACAATGCAATGGGATAGTGGTAATCATAATCTGGGTATTTTCCCTACGTTGTTTTTATGAGATGAACACTTGGAAATACCATTTACTAGTCCAATCAATAAACTAATTGTTTGGTTTCATCAAGAATGTGGTGACAAGTTTTTCCATAGGAGCATCTGTTTGGGTTTCAATTAATTATGTGAAATAAAGGAAAAAATGACAACAAGAACTGCAACTGGCAATAATACTAATTGTAACATTGCTTCAATTATCTATATTATTGCTGCCGCTTTCCAACAGCGATGTCCTGTTTCCTTTGGTAAGCCAGAAGTCTTAGTTGAAAGTTGTAGGTTATGAGTAGTTTTTGTGCTTCATCAAACCTTGGCTTGAAAAATGACATGGCTACTCCTGTCTCGTGGCAAGGTAGTCATCATACCTTGGCTTGAAAAATGACATGGCTAGTCCTGTCCTGTGGCAAGGTAATACATGCATCCACCCGTAGGTGCATACACTACAAATATCAAGGTATTTGTCATGGATCATGTTATCACATACTATTTTGCATTGTAGGTCTCAAATCCATTTGGATTTTCTTTAGACATGTCTGTATATGTGCTTATATAGGTGTGTGGATATACTTAACCTTGCTCATTGGTACACTTGCTAGGAGATGAGGAGAATGGATACTCTTCATTTCTTCTTCCCTCCCTTTTCCATTGGCTTGCTATTTCCATGACATCTTCTAGATTCTTGTATCTCTTTCCTTCAATCTAAAGTACTTTTAAGTGATTTGTAATGTATATAGGTATTCTACTTCTTTGAATATGGGATATGCATGGTACTTTTTTCTCCACATGATGCGCTCTGTTGTTGATGCAGGCACTTGCACTTTTGTTGGCAATAGTTCTTCGGACCATGATCCCGACACGTAGAGTGGACTATGACAGTGATGAAGATTTCCTTGTTATAAGAAGGCCATTGCTTAATCCTCAGGGTATCCCTACTTATGCTCCAACTTCTGTTGAGAACGCTGGGTATCACCCTGATATTTGGAGTTCACGAATGCGACAAAAGGTATTTTATCAAGTCAGGCTACTCCTACTTAAAAGATCAGCTCCATCAGCTGAACTAAAACTTTGAATGGCTGGTAGAATCTACATGCTAAAAGAGCATAGCAGACATGAAGTTTTTGTTCGATTAGAAACTCGTCTGACATGCATTTTATCATGCCATCTTTGAAGTGTTTCCAGCTTCACGAGGTTTTGATTCATAATTGAGTGGCTTCCAACTTTGAAATTTGAAAATTTCTCTGCTGAAATTGTCTATGACAAATAACGATACATATTTTTGAATTTGTTATATGTGTCCATCTGTATATATTGTTTCGATATGATGTTGTGGAGATAATGCTTCTCCCACTGTGCAAAAAAATTTGAAATTTGTCACATCAATCTTTTATGTGTGTCAGTGGTTCTTTTCTTTCTTATTTTTTTCCCTTGCTTGCTGTGTTTCATTTACCAAATCATGGTTCGAGATTGTATTTAGAGATTACTTTGCACTCTCCAAGATGCAGGAAAACTATGCTATTATAATGCATGATAGCTAGTTTCTGAAAGTTGAATTCTTCTCCATCATTGAAATTATTTAGTTTTCTATTCAGCATGTAATTAACTTTTTCTCAATTAGCTTTTACTAGTTTTCTTCATAGTTATGCATCAACAATGTATCCATTTTTGCTAATACTCTTGTTGCTATGAGACCCTGATTTGTTGGTTGTTGAAATATCTAAATTTAATTTCAGTATGACATGTACTCCATGATTTCTTGAAGATAATTTGGTTAGGTATTGCAGCTTCTAAATGTAATTTTTTTCCCATTGGTGCAGTATGGATTGAGCCAAAGCTAGCCCACGTAGGCTACTCGAAATGATAATCTATCCTTAAAGAGAGGTGATGGCAAAGGACTATGATGCATGATCTAAGCAGCTGATCAAGATGTTGATTATCTTGTATGTGCTTTTTGGGTCTTAACTCGTAGCCTTTCTCTGTATTTATTCCCGTGTAGAGTAGGTTTATTAAAATTGCTGTAATTATATTGATGTTAATGACTTGTCTTATTTGTGGATATGTAAAATTGGAACTGGAAAGTATGGTTGCTGTTCAGGGACTTAATTTGTGCATTAAAATATGATGATATGAAAGTCTGTTATTGTTGAATATCAACTGCTGGTTTCGGGTGGATTAGTGATCCATAGATCAGCGGCAGGATTCACTCCACCATTCCTTGCATGAAAAACACATTCAAACCTTCCTCTCTTTTTGTCGTGTCTTAAGCTATCGTTATCGTTTGCGGATCATTTTTTTTATTGCAATTATGATTAATCTCTGCAGAGCCAAATAATAAGAAATGGTGTGCGTGAATATTTTCACCAAAAAAGTTTTTTAAAAAAATGAAAACTAGGCCAACCGTATGAGAGTTTTTGGCCTACGAAACAGCTAAACGTAAATTGAATCTAATATAGAAATAATCTAAGGGTTAAATAATTATTAATTATTATCTCAAAAATAGTAAAAAGTAATATCTGAACTACGGAGTGCCTCCGCTCTCAAAACTACGAGATTATCAGGTCAATACCCTTCGAGGTATCATTATTTCGAGTAACATGTGGAACGTATTGTGGGACCCACTACTGACTGCCACGTATGAAAACAATGTTTCCTGTTTGAACGATAGTCTCAGATCCTGGGCCCGTCCGCCTTACCATAAATCCGCATCGCCCCGTGCAAATCGGGCGCTTTGCTCGAATGGCAGATCCGAGGCGAAGAAACGGAGGGTCGGGGAAGGAGACGAGGGATCCTCGGGCGGCGTCGAGGAAGGAGAAGAGGGATCCTCGAGCAGCGGTGGAGATGGGTCGTGGCCGGCTCCGGTGGTGGCCCTTGGGCCGGACTTAATGACGAGGGTGATGGATTTGCTCGACGCACGCAGCGTGGCACGTTCCGCCGTCGTCTGCCGTGCTTGGCGCGAGGTCGCCGTCTCCGACTGCATCTGGTCCACAAAGGTACGATCTATCCTCTTCCTCGCAGGTCTTCGAGAATTTCTATTTCTAGATTTCAGGCTCATCTTTTTTTGGTTGGTGATGCATGTATTTCATCGTTTTGGCGAAATTCTTTGAGCTATTTGGGACAAAAATGGTGGTAGGGGAATGATCGTGGTTCTTGTTTTTTTTTTTTAGTGGTTTGATCTTGAGATTTGTTTCTTTGGTTGGCCGTACATGTATTTCTATCATTTTGGCTGGCTCATTGTGGGTATTTGGGGTGAAAATAGGCAGAAAGGGCATGATCTCGAGGGTTCTTGTTTTCTTATGATTTGATCGTGAGATCTGTTATTTGTTTGGCGATTCTTCTGCATTTTGGCGAATTCTTTGGGGGTATTTGGGTATAAAAATCGGCAGCAAGGGCATGATCTTGAGTTTTTTTTTTTCTGATTTGATCCTGAGAACTGTTCTTTGTTTGGCGATTCATCTAAATCGTTTTGGCGAATTCTTTAGGGTATCTGGGATTAACATTGATTTGGGATAACCAGCAGTGGTAAGGGCATGATCAGGACGGTTCTTGTTTTTAATTTATGGTTTGATCCTGAGATCTTTTATTTGGTTGGTGATGCATGCAGTTCATTGTTTTGGAGAATTCTTTTGGGGTTTGTGGGATAAAAATGGGTGGTACAGGCATGATTGTGTTTGATCCACACTTAACTTTTTGGCTCAGATATTGGAAAGAATTGACGTGCCTATGCTTTGATAGAGGGAGAAGAATTTTCAGAGTGGATCCCTGCATATATGGTCTATGCTAGGTATTAGAGCAAAATAGACTTGCATTGATCTCAATGTCATATGGATTCTTGTGTGGATGATCTTCTGATTCTTGTGGATGTTACATGATAATGTTTTGATCTCAAAGGAGTTGAATTTTGGTGATCCTTGGACCTTAGGGGAAGAAATCCTTTTCTCAGATATGATTTTTGTCTATTTGGTCTATAGTAGTTATTGCCTCATGACAATTTATTCTGCAACCTAGCATTTTTTACAAGGCATCTCTACAAGGTATACAAGCTTAATTGGCAAACAATAATAATAATAAAGAGATAAATTCAGGGACGAAATTCTAGGAAATTGTGGTTTTGAACATGGAAAGATATTTTGAACAATCCCCATGTGTTCATTATTCCTGATTGCAGGTAGTCACATCTGACTAAGGAATTTCCTGGTTTGACATATTGGATGGTCTAATTGCATACCATGCTGTCTCTGTGCTTTGAAGTTTGATCCCGCTTTTTGCAAGCCTGGATCCCTTTGACTAGGTTTCCGATGTGGTCTAATTGGATCACCTCATCTGACTTTAGTCAAGAGGAGTAACGAATCTTTCCATGCTATACATTTGAAGAGATCATTCTTATCACAGAAAAAAATGAAACTGCAGCTATCTAGTGAAATATAGTTGTTGAAAGATTCTATTAGAGAAAGGGACTACTGTAGCCTTCCATTGAAATACTACTGTTGAAATAATCTAGCTTGTAGTGTCCCAAAAATAACTTGGGATTACCTTTGCTGCTTTGTTTTAATGTCCTTCTCTATTTAGGTACTGGTTTTCTGATCAATTTGTAATTTTGTGGTGCTTGCTATCCTTGGTCTTCTATTCTAGCTCTCCTCTTTCTAGTATTCAACGACGTGTTCATTTTGTATGAATTTAACCAGTATCTGTAATTTTTCAGTGTGAGGAACTGTGGAAGGATAAGGCACACATTCCTCGATCATTAATGATGCGAGGAGTCTCAAGGCTATTGGCTTATTCTCATTCAATCAAGGATGCCAAGTGAGTATGTAATTATATGGTTACATCCAGGACTTTTGGTGGTTTCTATGATGTTACTGTGCTGAAACTATTTCATGAAAGTTTTTTGCATAAGTCAATGTTCAGGTTACCTTGTGCTGATTGTCACTTTATGCTAAGCATGTTAAATCATGGGAGTATAGTGATATAATACATTGGACAGAGTTTGGTTTAGATGAGAAAACTTATATCCAAATTCCTCACAGTTAGTCCCTAATCAAAATCAGTAATTCTCACAAAAATATCCTTAAACCTAACACATGGTTTGATGGATCATGTCTCTGATCCTTTTACAACAGGTTTTTAATTCCTTTTGTTTTTTCAGAAATTTTAGCATATATTTATATTTGTAGAAAAGGTTCTAGCAAAACAAACCTATGTTACTGAATAAAGTCTGTTGCTTTCTTTTACTTTTATTAAATAAATAACTTTCATTGTTGGTTCTTTAACAAAGTCTTCGTTCAATTTTCAATTGAAAATTTTGACAAATTAACTCTTAATTACTGAGAAAAAGATCATCAAGTTTAGGGCCGGGCCAGACTGAGCCTAGAATGTAGGCAAAATTGCCAAATACCACGCCTATAACTTCGTCCATGCTGGCCCAGCCAGGCAATGCACATTCAGAAATTTGGCTGGTTTTTATGATGTTATCATGTAAGTCTTTATGCATAAATGATTCTGGTGAAATGAAGACATGGTCATGTTGTAGTTATGCCTTATTTTCCTTTCTGAACCAATCTTGAAATCGACTGTTACTTACAAATGCAGTTGTTTTTGGTGCTTTTATCTTTAAATATTAACATACTTTTTTTTTCTTCGGTTCTCAGCATCGCATCCAAAAGGAGGACTTATGCAACCATGTCTGGGAGTTCCCTGTTACAAAAGGGTCTTTCTCCACTCCCGTATTCTGTTTTTCAAATACTTGCTTAACGCCATATATTTTGTTAATCAGGCAATTAATTTTTGCAATTTGCAATTATTTGTTGACAAACCTCTCAAAAAAAATTGACATGGAGAATTTTAACATTGAGAATGTAGGTTGAGTAAATCCATGGTTATGGGTGAAGGTTTTTTCCATTGTGTTGACTTAAACAGGTCTTTTTATAATAAAGTAGATCTGGTATATACTGACTTATGGTGTCAGTGATTAGAAGAAATTCATGAACAAACTTTCCTTTTAGACAAATCATGAGAGCTATTCTTGAACTGCAGCCATCTCCACACTATTGAAGACGCTTAGGGGTGGTCATGTAGAGGAACTAGTCCACCAATAAGCTGGTACTTCCACTGGGATGGTTCCCACACAGCTGATCCTTCAGATGAGATATGGGTTGGCCATCCAAGCATGTACTTGGTTGTGACTTGTTATGTTGGAGAGGGAGTGATTATAGATCACTATGTGAGAATTAATAGGTGGCCTCCACTGAGTGTATTGAGGAAGGATGACTGCAGCTGGGAGTTATCAAACCAGTTGTATTCCTACAACAGTATTCCTGATGCTGAGAAAGGTGGAACTGGACCATCTCATCCAGTATGGTAAATGAACTGCTTTCCAATTCCAAGCTTGAGGTAGAAATCTACTACTGCCATATGTTTATATTATACCTATTTCAGCATTGCCATGGTTTGGAGTTGGGATCGGGTTTTCTATGTATATATAGTGCTACTGTTTTTGATGTTCTGTAGAAGTGCACTGCAGTAACCTTTTGGACTTCTGCTTCTATAGTTTGTGGCAATTTGGTGTTCCTAAAATATTCTACAAGCCCCAATGCAAAATACATTCATTTGCCCCCTTTTTTAGAGCATCTCTTGAATTTGATTATTAGTTGAAACATTGGCATATTTTACCTTGTTAAGCTGAACAGCCACTGGATCCTGAAAACCAACTAAAATTTTTGTGGATTTTTTTTTGAAGCAAATGATTGAAAAGTGATTAATTCCACATCTTTGGTTAATCTTAACAAGAAATTATTACGAAAATTTGTTATGTCTATGTATTGCAATTATTTAGAATTGGAGTTGTATGTAAAAGTATAGAGGTATTTGTTATAAACCTTACATTTAAACCTCTTAAATATAAATGCCTTGTAGCAATTTATCACTAAAAGGTTTCCTTTTATTTTCTATTTTTTATTTTATAGTACCAAAAAATATTTTTAACAAATCAGAGGAAAGGGGTGGTTACCACTCCAAGTAAATAGACGGAGTCAGTCCCAAGGCAAATAAATATACAGGTTGGGTCAGGGTGAATGTGTATTAGCGTGGCTCATTATACTAAAAACAAATTCAACAAAAAGAATCCTTCAATATGCATTAATAGAGCTGACATGAACTAACATAACTAGGGTTCAAGTCAACTTCAATCAGGCATTTTTTGCCAATAATCATTTTCAAACTGAGCTAGATTATCCGGGTCATTGTTGTTATAAAACTTTTTAAATGCTAGTTGTAATCTAAATTAGGCCTTTAAACATCTTAAATAAGAAAAAGAAACATCTTAAATAGATATTGTTTTTGTCAGGACGTTGCCCACCCAACAGCGGTAAATGGGCGATACCTTCAAGAAGAATGCGATTCAGAGGGAATTGATTTCCACCTGCAGTAACTGTGCGCTAATAAAGAATTCGATAAGAAAATCGGAGCAGACTTAAGAATGCATATATATACACCATTCGCCAATTGGGGAAAAAGAAAGGAAAAACAAGAGAGTATAACGAGATGAGACTGGAACTCAAGTCAACCAATCCACCGAACACCTGTCCAACACCAACCAAAAGTTAAAATGGCAAGGGCCTCTAAAAGGCTTTCTTGTTAACACCAAACCCAGGCATTTTGATCAAGGATATGAATATTTCTGAAATATAACCATCTATCATTTATGATTTGAAGTAATGAGAGTATATTATACTCAAAACGAAAATTTAAATCTTTACTAAAGATGATAGCTTCCAGTGCTTCACTAATGTATTTTCGTAGCAAAGAACCACGTGTAGAAAATCAAAATTTCAGTTATATCAGTTTTAGTAACTCCATTAAGAGGAAACTATCAGACCTGAATTGAGTGGAATAATTATTTTATATCATTTAGGAAGACAAGAACAAAACCAGAACAATAGGAGAAACTGGAAATCATAACCAGTCAACAGGCTTACAAAATGCCTTCAGCTCAAATAACAATATATGCAAAGAAAGCTGCATGTCAGAGAATACAGCACGGAATGACTTTCTGCAGAGGCCTACATACATTTAGCATGTTATATTTATTTACAAGAATTTAGTACTAAGCTTATCTGAATGGTGATTGTAACCTCTGCCATCTTTTTCCATGGCCTTCGCTATGAGCTTGCCAATATAGTACTAACCTACAAAAAAGGAAGGAGAATGATCATTTGTCACATATGCATCAGAAGTTTCAGAACCAAGAAAATAAGGAGCTTGATCACACATCATTCCTTAGAGCACACCCCTGATCCACTTAAAAAGAGAACCGTCGCTTGAAAAGTAAAAAATAGATGTTAAACACATCTATCTAAAACCTAATTACATTCATAAAATATTAGAGTTACAAATGAAGGGTAAACAGTACATAGAAAGACAAAGCGATATAAACTAAAAGATAAAACACTTACATCAATGAGAAGGATAAGAGAAAGAACAGAGAGGGAGATGGATAACTTGATTTGTGTCATTTTCTTGTGAGAATAATGATTGCTCTCGAAGGGATTGAAAACAAAGAACTTGAAAAGTTAATACAGGTAGCGGGGATTTTCCACAAAGTTTATCATTAAGCCCAGAATTGGAATCCGTGTTTGAGATCATTTTCAAATTAGTTCAGTGGAACACATTGTTCTTGTCATTATCTCCAGTACATCATGAGAACCATAGTCGAAAAGTAAAATTAGAACAATAAATAGAACTCCATTACAGCTTATTGCTAAAATCTCACTGAAACTAGAAAACAAGAATGGTACAGGCATAATCAATTGGAACATGAGTTTCACCATGAACAAGACTTGTCATAGAAAATTAGTAATTTAGACAAAACCGGTCAGGTTAGACATTACTAGCCAATTTTATGACCACAATTACTGGTGCCTAATAAGAAAGAGAATGCCCTTAGAAAATAAAAACTAAAGATTAACAAAAGAATTAACAGAAAATCTAATGGAAAGCTACAAAAATTGAACATCTTACCATCCCTAGTAGCACAGCTGGTTGCAGTAGCGACTCCACATTCTTAGGTACAGTTACACCATCCTTTTGGCACTCTGGCTGTATCTCAGCTGTGTAACACAGAACATTATGTCACTTCAGAGAAAAAGGAAAAGCTTAAACTCATTGATACAAGTTAAAGAAAACACACACACAGCACAACCTTTCAAGCAAACATACAGAAACCTCAGTCAACTATATTAAATTCATTATCTCAAAAAATTGGTTTGTGATAAACAATTACGGCCAAAAATAAAATAATGGCAGAAACACCAAACCCATATGTTGGAGTCAATCCTAAATTTAACCGCATCAGCAATCTTGTCCACACTCCTGACCATCAAAGCCCAAGGCCTTCAAATTTTTGCTCCAAGAAACCCTACTTTTGATCCGCAGCAACCACCGAGAAAAACATATAACTATAATCACATATTGACAGCTCGTAGAACATTTAAAGAGAAAAACAACAATAGGATGAATCACTACATTTCCGTTTTGCCAAATTACAAGAATTATCACAAGATTCAGAAACACGATATCCAGCCCCAAATAATCGATCGATCGAAATTCAATATCAAACCAGAATTGAAAGATGTGTGGCTATGAGAACCTGAGATCCATTACCGACCTGAGAGATGAGAGGATTCGGTTCCTGGAGATAGTAGAAGAAAAACCCCAAGAATCGCCATGGATTTAAATGATTGGAGGAATTCAATACGAAACAAGAATTCAAAAACCAGATCCGAGAAGGTTTCGGGATGGTCTCCATTTCCAATCTGCGGGGCGAGGGCTGGTGTTCCCACCGATCTTGCAAGAAAACCCTACTCGTCCGACTTCTAGATCGATCCATATTCCAAAGCTGATCAAAGAAACCCTAATAAACCACCATTGTACACCGGGGATCAAGAAAGGCCAAAAGGGCGAGATCCCAAACAAATAAAGAAAGAACAAAAATCCAAAAAAAAAAAAAAGACAAAGGGAAATTTAGGGCCGGAACGGAGTGAATTGGGATGAAAGGAGAGAGAAGAAAGACGAGGAGCATACCGGAGGCTGGCAGTGGCGAATCGCCGGAGAGGTGTTCGGATCCCAGAAGGGAGGAGGATCGACCGGAGAGAAAGCGGAAGGGTCCCGAAAACCGACATTCGCTATCGAGGCGAGGGCTATTGTTGACAGCGGAATGTTCCCCCTATGCATCGCGGAGGCGGCGGTTATTTTCATGGAAAGGCGCTTTTTATAATATTTTAATTAGTCGTCAGTTTGAAATTTGAATTGAGCAATTCCCGTCAGCTGAACGACTCCCCGTAGTCCCATTCCCATCCCTTGCTATGCAGCATCACCAACGCCTGCAACACCCGCTAACCATACTCTATCCCAAAAGAAGTAAATACTCCAGCCAACCTCTTAATCCACATGATTATTATAACAAGAAACGATTAATGCTCCAAAAACCGGGTTGAATGCCTACACAGAAAATTCAAAAAAAAAAAAAAAAAACCCATCCGAGGCCGGCTTTCTTTCTTGTAACAAAATCACGACCAAACTAAAATTGATTCCTCTGTCTGAACAGATAGTTGTCTTACATGGGCCAGAAATTATTAACAAACCCATCCAAAACCTCTCACTTGGATACATAAACAATCACAGAAATCAAACTTACCCAAAAGACCCTCCAAAGGAAACCAAATGGCACTCTGAGAAAACACAAAGTCCCCTCTACCGGTGTTGCTAGTACACACTATACAAATTACATAACAATGAACAAATAAACCAGATTTCACACATTGACCAGATCACAGAATACATGAATCACTGGTTAGCATCAATTGGCGTGCCGGATCTTGCCTGTGAAATCCGGTTGGCATAAATAGTTACAAGCCGCAGCTGCGTGCTGTTAAGCCCTTCCAAGTAGGGCAAGAATGCTTTGCCAAGCATTATATAGATGTCGACCAAACAGAATACAACAGTCTGCAAGAGAACAAAAGCAGAGACATGTCAAGAAATTGTACAAAGGAATAAAGAAAGTAATTTTTTCTTAAAGAGGGGAAAAAATATCAACTATTCTACACGGGAAAAAAAAATGCCAAAACTAAACAGGTTTAAACAAGTTTAAATAGACACTGAACAAAATAGTTTAAGAAAACAGATTAGCTGCTGCTGTAGTGATAGTAGAGACAATTTTGGACCACCAGATTACAGTCCATATCCATTGAATCACTTTGGATCTGGACCGCCAACCAGATCTGTTGCCATCATCAGTACAACCAAATCCAATTCCATAGCTTAAACATAGTGGCGAAATGACGACGGAAGTACCATAAAAAATCATATATGCGGTCAATTTACAAGAGATAGACAGGGTACAAGCACAACCCGAAAACTAATAAAAGCACAAAAACATGGTGCCTGCGATATTTGCATTAATGAGATGAAAGAAAGCATCACTAGCACAAAAAAAAAAGGACAACTTGGAGAAAGGAAGAAAATTCTGTGAAGAAACAGAAATTGAAGCACTATTCCATTTACATGCAAGAGCCAGCTCAAGAAAACCATGAGTTTTGTCGAGGAGGATTTAGTGCAAACCTTGCGAACATCTGGACTTGGGTTCCGAAATGCATCAAACAGTGCAGGCAGAAAAGATGGCAACTGAGTCATCAGTTCCTCCTGTGAAAGCCTGCCAACAAGCTAAAGAAATACAAAAAAAAGCTACATAAGCAGGAGCGCATGCATTAGTAAATATATTAGCAGCCTTTATGGATCATACTTCAAACAATATTCTTCATGTCTTCTCTACATAAATGATCTGTAATTAGAGTTAAGTAACACCATTATGATTCCCTTTCTAATAAATAATGCACGATCCAATTCAAGTTACCATTTAGAAAATTCAGTGACTAAATGAGTTTGGAAGAGAGTGATCACAATAGCCTCTCTATGGTCTATAATCAGGCCTGTGTAGACCAAGCTGGCCTGGACAGTCATGAAAGATATTTGAACAAAAGACAAGTGCAGGCTGCTTCTGACTAGATCAGAAGGATTCCAGCATGATTTGGGGCGTCCTGGAACTGAGTCAGGATTAGCCTATTGTTAAACAGAAATATATTCAAAGCAATGTGACTAAGATCCTAAAAGAAGAAACTAAATTTCGACCCAGGAAAATAAGGAAAATGAAAGTATTAAAGAGAATAACCTTGGTTAAAGAATTGATACAAATAACAAGTGTCTTCTCATCATCACTGACCAATAAAGGTACAACAACCTGCAGAGTAAACAGAGGAAGCAAATCAGTGAAAGAAAAAGTTCATGTACCATCAACCTAGAACTAATAATGAAATCTGAGATACATACCATAAGACATCTAAATGGATCATAATGAGCCAATATCGTTGTCAAACAGTTGTGTGCTTCATTTGACACCTAAAAAAATAGTAGGTGAAAGAAGATCATATAAATCTGAAGGCAATTATAACCAAGTTCTTGAAAACCAAACAATAGAACAATAAAAGTGCAGGAAACGAAAATACCTTGGCAACTATATCCTTGGTCACATGAAGCAATTTCTCAATAACAATTTCTGTTGAATCTTCCATTGCCTCTTTCTACAAATGGGAAGACACCATTCATGTAAACATGTTTCATAATTTACTACAAAAATAAAGAAAAAAAAGGAAGGAAAAACAACCATACATAGAACAGAATGACAAATGCCAAAATCCTGACAACATGCAGACCTGACTATTCAGCATTTCAGCAATCAAAGAAAGTGCAAATTCCCTTGTGGAAGAATCAGGATCATCCAGCACTTCAAGCGCAGCTGTTAAGATTTGGTTGAAGTACTGCAAGCAAAGCAATTTCACCAGTCATCCAATCAACAGAAAGAAAACCAGGCTGCTCGTTGATACTATCTAATCTCTAATATTGTATTCTTAAACAAGGCATGATAAATGATTAATCAAGCATTAAAAGGGCAGTAAAATGTTAGTCCAACCTTAGTCCAGACAGAGTGATCATTCACCACAGAGGCTTTGACCAATTGCTGCAGTGCTTCACATTTCTTAAAGCTTGCAGTCTCCTCATTCCCATTACATATCTGCAGAATAAAGTTACATAATCAGCTTTGAAGCCATATATATATATGCATATATATATACTGAATTCCTTTGAAATCCTAACCTGATGAAGAATTTGTGGAATGCTCGGCCCATTATCCACAATGGAATGGCCATTGACAGACACTGGCTTATCTTCCTTGAGCTGAACATCTTGAATAACATTATCACCAAGGGTTCCAAGAACCTTTGCTGCATCTATGTTCACCAGTCTATTGATATCTAGACGAGGCGTGGTCAGAGGACTCTCAACTCCCATGCTTTGATCAGCCTTTTCTGGGTAAGTTGACCATGATCCAGTACCTTCCAGGACAATGGTTGTGTTGAATTTTGGATCCTTATTTTTGGAACCAACAGCCTCTGAGTCAGAGCTAGGTTCCAAATTCTGATATAAAGACTCTGTGGATTCATCTGAAGCTGCCTGACCAATAGAGGCACTGATTTGAGTGGATTCATGTATAGAACTCCACTTCCTGCCACTTTCAGTATCAACTGAACCAGCTGAATATCTTCCAAAAAAGTGACTTTTCTTTGAGATTCCTGTATATCCTTCTTCAGAAGAAGTCCCCACGACATCTGACTGGTCGTAAAAGGTCTTGGAACGTTGACGCTCTTTCTTATTTTGCAGGAAATTTACTAAATCAACCTCTATACGAGGAGTATATTGCTTTAGTGCACGTCTCAAAGAGTTCTGCTCCTCAACTGACTGACTGAGAATAAAATTCAAGACTGATAAAGAATCAAAATGCGAGTAAACCGATATGATACCAGAAATAGCACCCTCTTTCAATTTTGTGTTTTTGTCATTTACCAAAGGTGCTAACTTGCCCAGCCATAGTTTAAGAAAACCGCTATTGCTGTAACCCTCAGGATTTATGGCATGTTTGTTAAAGGAGTTGTTCGCAAACTTGATGACAGCCAATTTTGCCTTCGGTGATCTTTGCTCATCCAGCGAACGGAGAAGGGCAGGTAGCAGAGATTCAATACCATAAGTTCTACCAACAATATCCAGAGTGGTCGCACATGGTTGCCTGACTAATTCTTTAGGGTCGATTAGCCGAGAAAATACATGTGGAAGAGTCCTTTCAAGATAGCTCTCAAAAGGCTTTCTACAGGCGGGAATAATCTCTGCAAGCGTTGAAAGAGCTGCCTGTGCAACTTTATGATGAGGGTCATCCAAATGTTGAAAAAACAACTTCATCACCTTCTCAAAACTCTGAGTAATTTCTTGAATACCTTTTGGTCCTTGTTGCAACAATGATCGAAGATAAGTAAATGCAGAAACCCTTGTCATCCAATCTGAACTTGGATTCAAGCCCTCAGTTAGTGCATCATTTAGAGATGCAGGACCATCCATATAATTATTCATATCACCCACTACAAGCTGGCCATCATCAAAACTGTTTCTGCCACTTCCAGAAGCCCTGCTTGTCACCTGCTTTCTTAAGAGTGGCCTCTGAAAATTCGGAATATAGTTATTATGTGAATCCCTATAGCCAACATCCTTATAAGGTGTATCAAAATATTGCCTTTCAACCTGAAAGTTGGGAAGCCGTCTAGTAGATCTGAAGTCACTATTGTCATCCAAAATAGCTCCCTCTTGAATATGCTCAGCAGATCTCCGAGCAGTATATGGCAATGATAGCGCTGACAGAGAATCAGATGATAAATTACTAAGATAAGATGATTTAGTGGTGTCTCTCAAAGTTTGAATCTGAGGAGTGACAAGATCAGTCAAAGAACCAGAAGTTTTTAATCTGCCTCTTTCACTATTGGCCGTATTTGAATCAGCTAATACAGAACTTTGTGGGAGCAGTTGATTTGTAGCAGGAACAGCAAGGGGGCATGGTGGATCACGAGCTGATGGAGGATCAACCCCTGCACTAGGAGCAAAACAACAGGGAAAAAATGAAGAAAGCTTTAGGCATTCATCTTCAGATCATGAAAAGAAGTCCTGTAAACCAAGACACTTGCAGGTTAAATAGTAACAAAAATTACCAATACCAAACATATAATTTATCAGCAGAATATTGCAACCTAATTAAGAAAATTATTCCATACCTAGATCCAGGCTGCTTGAGCGTCCAACTGAAGAATTTTGCTTGTCAGATAGCTCTACACCTCTTAATAAACTTTCAATGGCTGAAACTTTTTGTTTGCTTGCATTTAGCACACTCTCAAGACTTCTTTCAGAACCTCTACTGAGTGGCTTAGTTTGCAATAGAAGCATATTGCCAGAAGAAATAGATGATCCTGAAAAAGTACTTGCACTCTTGTCCATTGCAACAATTGCCGAAGTTCCATACCCAGGAAGACCTGGAGTAACCGCATTGGAATGAACACGAGATAGCTGCACCCCTCTCTCACGAAGTGAAGGAGAAGCATATCTTCTGTGCACACCTCCCTCCTCATCATTAATTAACTGCAAGAAAGGACAGAAACATTAGGTTGGGATACCAACAGGAGAAGGGGCCTATGCTGAGTTTAAGGCTGGAAGAAGAGAAAAGACAACAAATAGGCCCAGCACCACCCAAAAAAATTATTCAACAATGGAAGTGTCAATGACTGGACTTCGCTAGGTCCAAGTAACGCCCAGCCTGCTTACAAGCCTAATCAGAGTGTGTTATCAAGTCAGAACTGAATTGATCTCTAATTGTGTACCCGTTGAATGACAGGATCAAATGCAAGAAAAAGGCGTCGAGATCGCTCTGGCCAAGTTTTCGTGAACAACCGATAGCATGCTCTTGCTGTTGAACGCACCTTCAGAATTATAATAAACTAGTCAGAAACTGAATTAAAAGTACAGAGATGGAAAAATTAGAATGCTGGATCATGTCCACAGAATAGTATCAAGGCAAACTTATTTGCTTTCAGATGTGTAAAGGTAATAAAAATCCAACATGCTAATAAATCTTACTACATACCTCACTCATTGCATCTGCCACGCAGCACTTAATAAGATCTTCATAAAGTTCAGCTGATCGCTGTATTTCCGGAGCATCAGCCCAATATTCCAGTATTAGAAGTGCATATTCACAACACCTACGACAGCATTCAAAAAAATAAATAGCAACAGAGTAGACAAAGCAGACAGCACCAAGTGAGTAAGACAGCTCTACCTAGCACGAAGAACTGCGCTCCGGTCATTCTTGGCACAATCAGCAATCCGAGGAAGAACTCTTGCCACCTTGCAGTTACGAAGCATCTGTTGAATCAAAGGTTAGTCAAACTTGAAGCAAAAAAGGGGACCATCTTCTTTGAAAACTTATTTTAAGTTTCATACTGTTTTTATACAGTTGTCAGCAGATTCAGCTATTACGAGGACAGTAATCACAACGAGCTTGAACAACACCTGACAAAAATTTAGCAAGTGCAATCAGCAATAGTTCAATTTCATAAATATCCAATCCCAAAAAACATAGCAAGTTTACCGGAATGAACATCTCAGAACAACCCTCGAAATCTCCAAGAAGTTCTTTTGATAATAAGCTTAACAAATGGCAAGCCTAGAAAATGAAGCACAGAAAGTCAAAGTACACAAGTTCCAATTAGTCTCATAAATACCAATGTTGGTCTAAACAAGCATTATTTCACTAGAATTAAAGAACCTGAATGTATTAATTGAAAGAAAATATTAAGTATAGCCATCATCTTATATTTTGTGTCGAGAATACGTAAAAAGGAAGGGCATTATCACTTTGCAAAAGACACCAGTGCAACACAAGAGTATGGAAACTTAGCGACCACAAGTAACTTTTAGAAAAGCAAACCTGTTTAACTATGCTAGAGCGACGATCCAATAGTTGGGTGCTCAAAGGCGAAACAAGTTGCTTTAATAACATAGGAAACGACGGGTAGTCGGCAGCACCTGATCAAATAGCATTAAGTAGATTAGGTTACAGCTTCATGTTTTTCATAGAGAACTGTCCAAATTCTATCTAGCAGAATTCGATAAGTTTGGGGAATGTTTTTGGATAGTCAAGTAGCATAGTCAAAATGGTTCTTTTACTTGAAAGCAATTAGATAGCTGAAAACACTCCCATAGCTCAAACTAACCCGGATTCACCAAATCAACTTCATTCTGAAAGGCATTACAAAGACATAAAGGAAAGAGAATGATTACCCTTGTCTGGCTTTGCAAGCTGGCAACCAACAAAACAAGACAAAAAAGCATTTACATTTGCAAATCTAGAGAAAAGTTCACGCAAACTGTGATGACATGACCAAAAGATATAACAAGAGAATTAAACCAAATATGCATCATCCCAACTACATTGTTTATTTCATTATAGCAAATATTCCTTTTATAAATACCAACAAATGACACCGCTGATATGTTTAACAGAATAAACTGAAAACACCCTCCGAAACGCATCATGCAAACTACAATTTAAACAACACTGACTATGATCATACCTGCCTATGTCTGTCAAGTAGTTGTTATTGATGAATACATGTGCAACACAAGGAAAATAAGATGTCTGGTTTTACCTCCAAACACCAAGCCTTCAACTCTTTGCATTGCAGCTATTCTGATGGACCAATCTTTATCCGGTACTAAAGTTGATGCAATTTTCTCAAATTCTCTTATCAGCTCCTTCTCGGAATACACTTTGATAGGGTCCACAGGCTTTTCTGTAACATCACTATCTGCTTACGCACAACAAATTAGTTTACATAAGATATAATACCGAAACACAAGCATAAGATGAACTAGATAAATTACAACTTAAACTAAAGAACAAGTCTGTGATCGCATACTCCGAACAAAATGCAGGGTGTGGAAGGAAACTACTGTATTGTGGAGAAAGAGCATAAAAAAGAAGTCATGAGTAATACAACTTCCTAAAAATGTCTCAATACTTAAAATAATGCAATTAGACCATGAGTATCATATCAGAAGGGATACAATCAGAGCTTAAATAAAGGAAATTTATCTTTAACTGTTCAAATAGAGAAGGTACTTTGGCATACGCCATTATATATTTCTTCAGATGCAGTCTGAGCCAGTGTGGTGCAGAAAAGGGTGAGTTCTACAAAGAAAGTTGATGAAAGTCCATTACACTTTTCTCTGGGAAGAGGTCAATTTGAAAGTTCTCCCTTACTTTTGGAAACAAAAAATCTTCAATGTAGAATATAAGCAGTCATAATGTTGTGCATTTGTTGTGCACCACTGCATCCAAGTGTTTAGCATCGCCAAGGTGTTGGGTACTAAGCATAAATTCTGACCTCCTGAGAACAAGGTTTCTCTTGGCGTGCTCTTGGCTCTGGGGCTGCTCCTTTTCTGGCTATGGGTCAACGATTTCAAATCCGAAGGGACAAAATGGCTTGCAACCCCATCTGTTTGGCGGGATTTAGGTTCTATTCTTTCTAGTCTGGCATTGATCTCTTTCATCTGCAGTATTAGTCAGTAAGTCAGATTTTGTTCTTGAGAGATTATCAAAGTGTTGTTCAGAATGTTCACAGCATATGCGTTCTATGGAGAATTGTGACTATGTGTGAACAATTATGGGAGTGATATGCTGGGTGTGCATCACCAGAGACAAAGGAACATGGTAGCGCTGCAATTCATCACGAAATTGAGGTCCAACATGTGTGTACATCTCCTATATGCAGAAAAAGCAACATTCAGTAAATCCATCCAGTTCATTACCTTATTGAAGTTGATAGTTTCTCAAGAAGGATCTGCATAGGAATATGAAATCAACAAGCCAAATGACATGTCTGAGCACATATAGGCCAAGCTCTAAGTTCAGATGATAATGTCATAATTTGGGGTCGTTTGTCCAGGCCAAGTATAAAGATGAACATTGGCCCCTATCAGAAGTTCCCTTTAGTATCATATCAAAATCTTTAAGAATGTCCTTTTTGCTTTCCACCATAATATGAATACACACTACTTGGTACCAGGCACAAAAAGGTGCATAAAGTTTCATTAGAAAGATGTACAATTCTAAAAGAAAAACTGAATGAGGTCACCTTATAGTTTTAGTTTTAAATCCAGGTTTGCCAGAACAGTTAAGCCCTCAAACATTACTTTAGTTTGCACATATAGAAATTTCATGAGAATATAGACACCAAACATTCAAAGTTGCCTCTGTCAGAAAAATATAATACAAAACACGCCATTCTCTGTTAACCTCATCGTATAAAAGCTTAAGGAAAAAAAATTAAAGCCACCAAAAAAAAATCTTCATTTGTTGGAATTTGCTCAGATTCTTCTTTAACCAATGGTTACACCTGAATGTTTTGAAATAGAAATCAATTAGGAATGTTTTTATTGCTTAAAAACATCAAACTAACCTCAATACATCCAGCCGCAGCTTCTCTCACACTATTGTTCGAGTCTTGCAGCAACTGCAAAACCTGATAAAGGGACAATATAAATCAAATGATAGCAAGAGGATATATAAATCTTGGAAGAGTATGGTATTAATAGTCAATCAAGTGTTCACAAAAAACATACATGAGGCAGCAAGGCTCTTTGAAGGGTAAGTTCAGTAGAAGCAAAGAGGCCAACTGCTGTGGTAACTGTGCGTACAAACTCTTCACGGACTCTCCAGCTTTTATGAGTCCATGCAAAACTGCCGGCTCTTTCAACGATAATTGTTGGAGAAGAGACCTAAATCCAAACATTTGGGAGTCAGCCCATTCATATTTCAAAATTTCAGTTAGGTTCTTCAGTCAAAAACATCAGCTGGAAATTAGAAGCCTGATTTAATCAAAAAAGAAAATAATTGCATGTAATTCCCATAGAATGCGTGAGAAGACCGCAAAATTCCCCTAAATTTCCAGCATTTCTCATCCAAGCATCAAGAACTCATATATGCAAGAATTCAGGGATTGCAAACGAAAATATCGCTGAGATCTCAAGAATTCCCAAACCTCCATAAGGGTGATGAGCAGCTGCCGTGCCGCATCTCTAACAGGCTGCTTCCCATCCCCAAGCCGCTCCACCACCGCAGGAACAAGCGCATTGAAATGAATCTTGAGGTGCTCCCCAGAAAGCACCGCGGCCGATGACAGCGCTTGGAGAGCCCCCTGCGAGACCCGGAAGTTGTTGTCCTTGAGGAGATCCATGCAGCAATCAACAAGCGCCGTCACGTCCGACGAGGAAAGGGTCTTCCGGGACGATTCGAGATGCTGGTGAAGGCGCTCGACGCCGGCCATTCGCTCCTTGGTGTCCTTCGACCGCGCCATGTCCAGCGCCTCCTCCATTGCTAGGGTTTAAGCCGGGGCTTCAGATCGGGAGAGGAAGAGATCGGATCTGGGGAAATTTGAGGCCGAGCGCGAGGAATCGGAGAGGAAGAGAAAGAAAAGGGAGAGGTCGGTGCAGAGAAGGGCTCGCAGTGGGAGAAGTGTGCGTGGGTATCGGCGGATTGGAGGAGAGAGAAACGGGCAAATAGCGTGTGCGGGGGGGGGGGGGGCTGCTGCTTGTAATTAGCCACTTGCTTCCGTATAATTACTTGATAAATGACACTGCCCGAGCCGTTGTCACCAAGGCAAAGTTCGAGAATTAAGACGTCGTCTAACGAAAATAGAGCGCGCCAAACGGGCCGAAGGGTCCAATCCCGGCCCGAAATTTCTGTGGGTAATTTAAACAAACAATAGGCCTGGCGGGGTCCACGGCCCCAACTTTAGTACGAAAATTTTAGATAATGGAGTAAAGTACGAAATGAATATAAATTTGTGAATTATTTACCATAGTTGCTATTTAAAATTAACAAAAATGATGAGACTGTGGATTCTCCCTATTTTCTTTTTTTTTTTTTTTTTTTTCAAACTGATTATAAGGTCCTGAATTAAAATTTTCGTTGATCAAAATTGTTTTTCGCTTCCTTGATCATGCAGAACTAGTAGATTAGTATCCTGTCGTCTTCAACATGAAAGCGGCAAAAGGATTAGGCGATCTGTTTTGTTGATGTCAATTAATTATAGTGGTTAAACTCATGGCAAAGACGAGGTAGTTCCTTGTTGTATCAGCCAATGGCTCTCATTTATATATTTTGTTAAATAGATGGTATGCGAGCGCTGCAACTAGCAATTGGCTTTTCCTCGAAAAGAAGGGTACTGTTACGTTACTAATATATGCTATTGAATTATGACAGTAATTTCGAGGGCTTCATTTGTATTTTTTGTGGTTCTCTTGATTTATTTTTATTTTTTTTTTTTCGTGAAAGAAACAAATTGCTCGGTTACAACTGTATAATTAGAGTTTGAAAAAATTGCATCATTTATTTTTGCATTTCATATCGATTTAATTTAATTATTCAAAATCACTGATCTTTTCAGATTCTAATCCCATGACCTTTTTCATATCGGGCAAATTACATACGTGGCATCATCCCATAGGTCGGTTCGGATGATTTCCGTTTCTCCCAAACAGCTGAACTTGACTCCCGTAGGACCAAATTTTTCCGTAACCCCGTCACTACTCGAGGAGAGGTCTTTCGCTGAGCAGTTCTATAAGCTACATCGAAGTATTGGGTGTCATTTGTGAAAATCCCAAAACAAAAAAAATTATATCCAGGCCTCTGAAAGCAATCACAGGAAGAGGAAGATATGATTTCGATGACGACGAAGACGACGGCGACGATGGGGTGGTAGCGGTTGCGACGTAGGCATCCGCGATTTGGTTGGGCTTGCAATTCTGAATCCGGTTCCACATTTTTCAGTCTCTGCGTCGGGCAAACAAGGTATCCCCGAGGAGCATTTAACGGGCAGAGGAGAACAACCAGGGCTCCATTTCGATGGCCCCGATTGAATGTCAGAAGAAAACAGACGGTGGATGCTCATCATGATCAATCATACGCGCGTCCCCAACGGAGTCGTTAGGAAGGAAACATTTCTTTCTGAATCGCGGAGGCGGTTGGCGGGGATAAGGGCAGACACGGTCTCTGTCTGGTCCAAATCCCTTGGTCGAACATGTTGGATACGTACACACGGTGAAACTTTAAGAGCTCTCTTAGTTTTTTATTATTAAGTCTTAATGCTACCAAGGTTGCCAAATAAGTCTCCAGTATCCACCTTGCACTACATTCTGCTCCCATTTCTTAAAAATTAGAGTTTCCATACAAAATTTTGGAAATTGATTACATCTAAAATCAATTTTCTTTTCTAAATTTTGATAGCGATGGTTGCTTGCCCCACTATGGGTCATCATCGTAAGGAGTACTCGAGGCCAGTGGCGATGGCATGACCACAATGGGCTTACCATGAAAACGAAATTCCAACAGCTTGGATGTGTGAAATGACTGACATAGCTGAGTATTTCCAGTTAAATCTAACCGTACCAATTTTCCTGATAGAAAAACATGAATGCAATCAAATCTCGCGCTCATTTTAGCAAGAAGAGATCTCATTATACAATGTTAGAAAATTCAGTGAAAAATAAATTATTGCCATGAACACATACCTCTTGATTTCTTCAGTGCATCATAAATGATAAGTGATGATTTAGGAGGCATCAGATTGTACCCTGCATTGACTGCAATGAGATCTGGAGCTTGCGAAATGATTTTGGAGACTAAAGATGCAGAATCAATCCCACCACGATTTTTGCTACATAAAATGCCAACAAAGCAAAAATTTTAAGTTGAGAAATTTTGGATAGTAATAGTTATGTTGCCAGTCACTACCTTATGTTGATGTAGACAAGTGCCATCTCCTTTGGCATTTCTTTTTCAAGTTCTTGGAATCCAAATGGACCCAAGTCAATATCCTCAATATTAAGCATTTTCACCCGGGAGGAGCCTAAGAATTTTGCCAATGTTGCTGTCACAGAACTGAGTTCATACAACAAAAGCTTAGACTGATGGTGGACAGAACCAGGCGCATTAAGTCAAGTCTAAAGAAAAAATATGTGCAAACTAGCCTGCCAAGGTCATTATCTGCAATAGAGAGGCTATTCAGAGGTTCCTTCAAGGTTGGAAGGCTTCGTAAAAGTTCACCAACTCCAGTGGCTGAAAGATCACAATTCTCCATCTTAATATCTGATAGGGGGTGGGTTTTCTCAAAAGCATTGCGAAAGTAGGGAATCAAGTTCCTGAAGCACAAATGAAAAGCATTCAAAAACCAAATTAAGTACAGAGGTATTATATTATACCTGTGATGCAAGCAAGTTTGATTGTGAGAAAATTACGTATTTTCCACAAACAAACATGCAATTGACATAAACCAACTGTATTGCAGATATGAATACCTGATTCCATCATCTTCTAAAGGATTGTCACTTATATCTAAACTCCTTAGGTTGGGCATTTGAACCAACAAATAATTTAAATCTTCTGCATCATCCTTGCCCAGGTTGTTCCCCCTGATAGGACAACAGGAACAACTCATACATGAATCTTGCTGAAATCATCATCAAACAGATATCGAGTAGGCAATCAGTTCTAGGGCAGTCAATGGGCAGCCCCCGTGTGGCCCAAAAGAATCAGGCTCAGTAACAGTTATTGTCCAGGCTCAGACCTAGTCAGCCTAAGTCCTGTCTGATTCCATTTACACACATAAAAACCACCAATTCCGAAAATATTCTATGTTCAAGAAAGTTAGCTGGTGATACCTTAGATTGAGAATCCTTAATGACTTCAAGGGTGAATTTAGACCTAAAGTTGAAGAAATCTCAGTAGATTGCCTATCAACTTTTGAAAGCCAACCTGTTAGCTACATGAACAACACAACATGTTAAATTCTGGTCCAGTTATAAAAAAGCAGAAAATAGATGAAGGACGTGCAGCTAAGTGTTCACATTGTTGTCTGATATGTCAAGAGTGATTAAATGACTGGAAGACAGGAGCAGATTATCCAAAATCATTTTTGCAGATTTTGGTCCCATGTGAACATCATTCAAGCGTAATGACTCCAAGGACCTGAAGACACATCCAATCATCAAACATTTCATAGTTGCTGCATACTTGAAGACAAAAAACTCAACAAAATAGCATATAGACACAAAAATGTAGCAAAAACAAACAAAAAAACACATTGAAGCAGTGACTTTATACTTCATCCAGAATGGGCAAATACTAAATTTACCAAAAAAAACATAACATGCTTTTGACAAGGTAAATTTGTGCAACAAAAAAAGAAGTACCTTGCAGATGACAGCAATAATAAAAGGCCAGGAGGTAGAGAAGATTGCTTGCTTTCAGAGATTCTTGAGGATTTGATGGAGAAGTGTCTGATTACATGATTTTCAGCTCCCTCCAATATAAGACTGCATATCTGACTAAAAATAGTAGAAGAAAGGCGGCAATGGATAAACTCAAGAGATTTCAGTGAGTTCCTGTTCTGCTTGAGAAAAGCACAAGCTCCATCGACCTGCAATTGGAACTTCAATGATGTTTATACTTAAGCAGCCAGACAATGGTCCAGCTAGATCACTAGAATCCCTAAAAGGTATGCTGTGGAAAAAAAATGCATCTCCAATAAACCAAATGAAAAAAAAAATCATAATTCTACTAGAAAATAGTCTTGGATATCTGAACAGAATTTTGTGGAAATGGTACATTAAAAAAAAGGAGGGAAATTGTAAAAGTATATGGTTGTAAAGCAAAGTACAAATTTTTTGGTTCAACTGTATTACATGCTCCACAAAGTTGGCTAAATATATGACCCTGATTGTCAAGTTTCAATAGTCTATGAATCAATATCATTGCATAAGACTTACTCCACTTTTGGATATTATCCTGCAAAAAACCAAAGCTCGCAACTTGGCATTCATCAGTAACTCCTGTCAACAGTACATGAAGACAAAGATGAACTAGAAGCAAATTGATTAAAGAAATAACATTGAAATAAGTGGGTCAGATTTACTAACTTAATATATCAATAGAACACAAATCATTGAAGATCCAGGCTTCAGACATGACACTTGGCTAAATACTAAATCTGGGGATCACAAAACTAATAGTGCAAAAGCAGAAACACCATTCTCCATATGAGAGACCTTGGTTTCAGGTTTCCTAGGCAGGACTAAGATTTAGGTCTCTCGTTGGTTTCCATGTTTTCCTGTTCTAATTGCAGCTTCTAATAAATAAATATAGAACAATAATTATACCTGCAGAAAATCTCTCTCAAGAAAAAGAATAATTACAAAGACTACATGGTCAAATTGAAATAATGTTTCCATTCATTTTAATTAGTGTACATATCAATAATTTTCAAGTAATTTCCATGCTGAAAATAACAAAGCAGGTCAACCAAAAAACCTGGCCTGAATGTGCATTGTGGACTATGAAGTTCCTTCAGAAGAGAACAAAATGAACTCTTATGGCAAAAGATAAATATAAATTTCAACAAAGAAACTAAAACATTGTAACAAAATCAGGTAGCACAATATCAACAAAGAAACTAAAACATTGTAACAATATCAGGTAGCACAGAAAACCCCAATAAGGAATAATATGGTAACTACATCAGTTGGGTAACTGTGACACTTACACATAGTTCTCGATCACAGAGCACATTATGAAGTCTCAAACATCTGCAGTTACAAGGAAAAAAGTTGTTCTTAGAAACATGCATGACTTAAGCATCTATGAAGGCTTTCACATTAATTTCAATACAACCCATCACATATATGTTTCTTGTATAGCTTAACACAGAACCCATATACATGCAGATGCAATAACAACAATAACAAATGTCCTTGCATGTATATGAATGACAAATTAAGGATCATAACGGTTAAAACTTGGAGAAAGTTCACAGATGGAAAATTTTGAAAGATATGAGCCAATTATGGCCATGAGATTGTTTTAAACTCAGTTATTGGATTCATGAATAGGTTGCCCATCATTTTCTTTCTCTAAATCAATATGCTACAGCACATAACAATCATAAGCCGAAGTCAGAAAGATAAACATATGCTAGAAGAACTTCCACATAAATTGATTCAGTAAAAAACTTTGCAATGTAGTTCACCTGATGATCTGTGTAACAAGTGAGGTACCTGGCAAAGTGGTCAAACTTATGACAATGATGCCATAACTTGGAATAGCTATTAGCTATTGGGTTGCTACAACCAATTGACTTCAGGATACCATCTGCAAGAAACAAAGATGGATGACAGGGTCATGACTCGACAGACTTATCGTATTATTGTTTTAACATGGAGGAAAATTGGCAAAACCACTGCTATTGCAGTTACAGATATTCAGAAAAAAAGAAAAGGTAATCTCCCACCTGGCCAACCATCAGCAAAAGTTGGGACGACATTGGGTATATATAGGTTTTAGTGAGAATAAAGAAAAGTCTACAACAAAGTGTTCATCCTACCTGATATTGTAATTTCACCAATATTCCCATCAAAGGCAGGAAGCAAGGCTCTCTCTACAGCTTCATCCAAGCAACTACTCTCAATATAAGCACAACAAAAAACAAACATCATAAAGCACGAATATGTTTACCCAGTCAAAATCTGTAGTTCTTCTAAATCAAAATGTAAAGCAAGTTTTTATGAGTATATCATTAGATTTGGCAGTTTGCATACTTTTGTAAATGAGCTTCCCAATAAAGCTGCTGCCAATCATCACTCTGAGCAACAGATGTGTCTATTTCTGCATGCTCTAGTTCCAACACCTTATCAACTGGTTCAATCTTCTTGGTGTCATCAGGCCAGCGTTCTTTAAAGAACACCTTCCATCTCGTATTAAAAGTTTCACATCTGAACATAAACATTTCTTTCAGTAAATCATAGCATAAAAAGCCTAGTACAATGAAGTCATTTAGAAAAGTTCAAGACCCCTGATTCAGATGGTAAAGATATTGACAACTTTGAGTTTGTTTAATTATAAGCTCTGTCTTTCCAAAACAATGTGAAATACAATGCAAAGATAGCTTCCTTTTGTTAACTAAAATATCAAAATCGTTATCAAACCTCTCACGTTTCTTCCCACTACCAATACTTTGAGCATCACATCCTCTCCTGCTACAAACATGAGCTAATCTGTCATAAGACATAATAACAAATTGATGCACTAAGGCATCAACAACTCATACAAGCAGAACATACAAACTGAAACAATGCTTATCTGGGACAATCAAAAGATAATAACCTAAATAGTCAAACTATATATAGATTTTTGAAGAACTAGTGTGGCATCCATTCAGAAGCATTTTTTCGGAAGGAAACAAAAAGAAAGAAACTTTCGGTTTAAAATCCTAATAATGGCGGGAGTTCTCAAAAGAAAGCAATTTCAAGGCAACCGACAGTTCATGCAATTCTTGCAAGGCTAACGGAGGCAGGCTAATCACTAAGCAATCAAGCAAATCGGACGGGAGCTCAAGTATGTCCTCGGAGTGATCATTTCCTGTGAAGCATCAAAGAAAAATCTCAAAACCCTAAAAGAGAAATCATTAACACCAAAGAAAGAGCAAAGGCTTCAGATTTCGTGCCATCAATGAGACCCCTTGCCACTGTCCTCTGACAGATTTCGAACAGAGACGGAGCCTCTCGCATTTTATGGCTATACTTCTCAACACCAGCACCTTCAAATCTACAAAACCAGATTGAAACAAGAGTACAACGAGAAATCACAAAAAAAAAAAAAAAGAAAGAAAAGATTCAAGAGGGTGAAATGATTGAAGAAGCATCGGAAATGAACGTCGAAAAGGATGAAAAGCCAAAGAAGATCAAACCCTAATTGATCACCTGAGACTTCACCGGAGACTCGGCGATCGGGGCTATCGGGAATCGGTCAGAAATGATACGGGGGAAAACAGTTCGTAGGCCTTCCGATACGAAACCGACCGGTCTGTGGGTTTGATGGGCCATCCCAGAGCGGCGTCTTCGTTTCGTCGAAGTCTGATCTCGAGGCAGCCGAACAAGCGCTCTCACATTAGCCGTCGATCTAGTCTCGGACTCTAGATCAGCAGATTTGACCATTAAAAACCTTTCGCTTGAATCATAATCCAGCCCCGGCGACTGTTACTCTAAGATTGTAGCGGAATTGATCAGGATAAATCCAATATTTTAGCAAAATAAATCCCAGAGTATGCAATTTAAGACGATTATAATCCAGTTATATACAAAATATCAGCTGATGCGCTATGGCGTTGCATAACTTTGGGAACTCTGCTTGTACTGTTGAGTAATGGCAATACCAGTTTGCTCAGAAAACGATATTTCGATCATTATGAATGCAATAGATTGCAAAAGAAATGTATGCGAATTTTTCTCAAAAAGGGTTTGCATTGAATTGTTGCGCATTACATATCCATTGCAATGGTGAATCCAAACAGGCTGTAACTCTAGAAAAGCTTGCTGATGATGGTACCTTTAGACCTTCGAAGGCTGGAAAAAGTAGTTGGAAGATTAGGTGCAGTTGTGCTATTCTTCAAGCTTCAAAATGTTGTCACACAATAATACTTGTCAGAATTTAGCTCCAGCTTGTTGTAGTACATTGACGAAGTTAATCCGAAAAACCTATAAATGGCTGGAGAAATAAATTGAGGTCAATAATAGCAAGCATGATATTGATTTACATCATAATAAATTGAACAGAGGCTCAATACTATATTTTTCCATCAAAAAAAAATAAAAAACAAGACGACAAATAATAATAATAGATTAACAAATTTAGAATGTTTACATAAAGCTTTTCAAGCAAAATGAATGTTTAGCTTTAGTTGGATTGTAATTATGTCATATAACATTTCTTCTATGATACTGATGCACATTAAGACAAGCCCATGTCAGAAACTAAATGTTTCAGTCATCTTGTCCAAACTCATGTATATTCTGAAAGGTGTCCAATTTGTGCTAGATATGTGGCAAACACATACTCCTTTTATTAAATAGCATTAGAACACAAGAAGTCAAGTCACTGGCAGCATAACACGAGACAGTTTGAATCTGAATCTTCATGGTTTTTAAACCAATATTAGCTTTACTGATTCCATGTAATTGAAGAACAAAACTTAGTCGTATTTTTGACCCCTGCAAGCTGCACTTCTTTAGTACTACAATGTTAGTGTATGCCAGAGATAAGAAGTAGAAGAACACAGCGGAATGTACTAAGTTTCAACAAGTCTAGACTGAGTAGTTATTTTGGCAGGGGACAGAGGCAATCAATAGCAGGAAAAATAAGGCACTGTGGTTCTTAGTTTAATTGGGTCAGAACTTCTGGGCGGTGGCCTTTAAGACACTGGTAGAGAGAGAACGATGCAGAGGCAACTGCTTTGCAAGAGGAGCGGTTGGATTTAACCAATCCATGATAAGAATTGAGGATTATGGTTAAGGGGTTCAAGCAGCTTGAGGGTCATTTCAGCTACCACTTTCGACTATTTATGAACTTCACATGGTCGTGGGCTTAATCTGTGACACCTTCATAAATATATTGGGAAAGTAGCTAGTAACACCTTTTGGTTTGGCACTTAACCTAAAGTAGACATTGGTTGATCTGTCCTTCACTTGACTTGTGAAAAAGAGCTGCACTGGCCACCATACTTGACAGGCTATTTATGGCCCATAAGAACCCCTTCTTTTAATGAATTTTTTTACGTATGCATTTGTAATAATTGAACTGTGTGTGGAAGTAGAAAAATAGGGGCTTTGTGTGTTTGCGCTGGCCATTATCAATCATTGTTCTTCAGACAGTGGAATTTTCATGTCAAAGAAGTTTAAAAGATCTATTTCGATACTGACACTTTGATCCTTCTCTGACAGAAAAAAGAGATTGAGGTATACAACCAAATTCCAAAAGTTCAATTGATATGTATTGCAGTGATTCTAGAATTTCTGTGAATATGCATACAAATATACTAGTTTTAAGGGACATACATGCAAAATTCTCTTTTCCAACTGTCAACTACCCAACGAGAAAAAAATGAAGATTGTTGGTCCAAGCACTTTCAGCACCTTTTATCTCGTGCAATTTCATCCACCGGTTCCTAAAAAATCATCCACCAATTGAAGACATTTGACCATTTCTACTTATAAGCTTAAGTTTCATTGCGAGAGTTAGGTGTGGCTAATTTATTTTTACCTAATTTCCTTATTTATATTTAAAGGGTGAACACGATTATTTTGATTAAAGCAGTCAGAGTTACTATATCTGTTATCTGTAAAATTTCCCCATTTAACAAATTAACTCTAAACCCAATTCTTTAGCAAGCATCCATTTATCCTGTTAAATAACAGTTTCATCATTGATACAATAATTTTTATTCCTCTGTCTAATCTTATGTCCAACAAAGATGAACAAAAATTGGCAAAACAAGATGTACCTTACACAATACCCCACCTTAAACAGAGTCATAACATCAAATTTTTCCATGAAAACAACACAATATAAATGCAAAATTGAAACCCAATTCAGAATCTTGATGTCGCTGTATTGAGTTCTTAATACTAGCTTATGATAGCAAGCATAAGCGCATCCATCAGTCGTTGCATTAGACCTTGACATCTATAGACAAACCCTAGTAAGACTTTATGCCATTGCATCACAGGCATATGATTTCACTTTTAAGTTGATGGGAGGTAAAAGTGAGCTATGATCACAAGCGAACTTATATAAAGCCACATACCATGGGCTTCTTATGCATACCTCTGGTTTCTTCCTTTAAACAACTCCCATAGTGTCCTGAATCAACAGCCATGGACAAGTCCTGCATCCTCCTCGCGCTGTCAGCTCTAGCAACTCTCTTTGTCCATTCGGAGGCGGCCCGTGCTTTCTTTGTCTTTGGTGATTCTCTCGTGGACAATGGCAACAACAACTATCTAGCCACCACTGCCCGTGCAGACTCCCCACCCTACGGCATTGACTACCCGACCCACCGCCCGACTGGCCGCTTCTCCAACGGCCTCAACATCCCTGACATTATCAGTTACATCTCAACTTCATCATCCATATAATGATATGAGCTTTCTTATTCATCCATGCTTGCCTATGTCTTTCAGGCGAACGCCTTGGTGCTGAATCTACATTGCCATACTTGAGCCCTGACCTCAGAGGCCAGAAGCTACTCGTCGGCGCCAACTTTGCGTCAGCAGGGATTGGAATACTCAACGATACCGGAATCCAATTTGTGAGCTATATAGATTCATTCAGACAGTTCATCAAACAGGAAGCAGTTCTTACGTTTTGCATTACTCGTTGCAGGTGAACATAATAAGGATAACCAAGCAACTGGAGTACTTCCAGCAGTACCAGCAAAGGTTGAGCTCCCTTATCGGCCAAGCGCAAGCAAAGCGGCTAGTGAACCAAGCCCTTGTCCTCATCACGCTCGGCGGCAACGACTTCGTCAACAACTATTACTTGATCCCCTACTCCGCGCGGTCCCGCGAGTTCTCGCTCCCGGACTACGTCCGCTTCATAATCTCCGAATACAAGAAAATACTGCATGTGCGAGACGGCTCAAGTGTTTTTTGGGTTCTGTAAATAGCTGCTGTTTCAGAGCCTTTGGTGTTGATCGTAAATGTTGCATTGCAGAGGCTATACGAATTGGGAACTCGGCGAGTGCTGGTGACGGGGACGGGGCCGCTGGGGTGCGTCCCGGCGGAGCTGGGGCAGCGGAGCCCGACGGGCGAGTGCGACCCGGAGCTGCAGCGTGCGTCGGCGCTTTACAACCCGCAGCTGGTGCAGATGTTGTCGCAGCTCAACCGCGAGTTGGGCAGCACCGTGTTCATCGCAGCCAACACGGAGGCCATGCACATGGACTACATCAGCAACCCGCGGGCTTACGGTACCAACTAAACTAATGACATCTAAGCAAAATATATAATATTACGATGGTACAATTATGATTTTTTTTACAAGGTTTTGTTACGTCGAAAATTGCGTGTTGCGGGCAAGGACCATTCAACGGGATCGGGCTGTGCACGATAGCGTCGAACCTGTGCCCGAACCGAGACGCATACGCATTTTGGGATGCGTTCCACCCTTCGGAGAAAGCGAACCGGATCATCGTTAACCAGATCCTGGCAGGCTCGACCCATTACATGAACCCAATGAATCTGAGCACCATCCTGGCAATGGATGCAAGCACCTAATCTTCCCTTCAGCTCTCAGTAAGCCTCGAATCCCTTTCTTTTAGTCCAATATAGGAGGCAGCGTCTGGTCGTCATAGTGTGGGAATGTGCGTCGAAGAGCTTGCGAAAGTCGCAATCGATCAGTTGCAAGAGTATGCAGTTGTTTGTTATTGAAATTTAGTAGCGGCTACCGGCCGCTGTATCCAATTATATTACCATTCTGTTTGCTTCCGTTTTTTGTCTATAATGACTAAGTAGTAATTAGTCCAATAATCATCATTTTAAACAAAACAACAGTCTCCTAAAATAACAAAAAATCAATCCGTTTATGGGAAAATCAGACGACTTGTCAAAAAATTGTCATAAAATTGGAAAATTGGAGATTTCAATCTACCACACATCCTGAACCATTTTTCATTATCAATCTTCTGAGTTCATATAAGAGACGGCACATACTATGTATACATTTTACAATTAGTGGCTTGTATCTCAAATTCTGATATTTACAATCTCCTGCTTGATTAAGCGATCGAAATTTCTTTACAAATTCATGGACGTACATCATTCGAATCAGACATATGCTTCTCCTTCCAGAAAGTTTGTGAAAGCATATCATGCCCAAAAGTAAAAGCCTGTATTTCTGACCAATTTGAGACCGTATACAACACTCCAGATTGACCAGCCCTCCAAACACCTGGGATCTCTTCCACAATTTCTTTTTGCTTGGCAACCACACCAGCAAATAATGGAACAAAAGTGATGCCGAAGCGCTCCCCAACCCTCCTCAAGCTTGCACTCGAACCAATCACAATACCAATATCTGCTTCAAGCAAACAAAGCAGGTCACCAACTGAATCCCCAATGTACATAGACAAGTAATCGTTCTTGGTGCCATGACTGCTCAGAATATTCCTGAAGGTTTTGACTTTATCAATGGGAGACACTATCCTCCTGGTGACTTCCCCAGTGGTAACAGAATCTTCATATTCAAGCTCATTTGTATGTATGTTCAGAACATTCAAACAATCTGCAAAAAATATTGAACATGAAATTAATATCAAAACAGCATAATAATGGACAATATTTTCCAAATATTGAATAATAAGTTGCCCACCTCAGATTAGAGATCTTGGTCGCATCACACCATGGAAAAACAAACCAATCATTTTATTTAATAAGAAACTCTTCGTTAAAGAGAAATTCTGCCTAAGATAATTGTAACAATTTAAAGTATTGCAGGCTCACTTAGTCATGCCGAATTTAGATTGGAACATGTAAGATGTAAAATACAAAGCAAAAAAACAGAGCGTCAAGCAGGTTGTACAAATGGTGACAGGTTCAACAATTGCCAGTAAGAGCCCTTCTATTTCTCAAATGCTTCCACTATCACCAGAAAACAACTATAGCTTTAAGTGGTCCTATTTTGATAGTTAGGATAACTACTGGACTAAAGATAAGGATTCAAGATTTGTTGGATCATCCATTGGATTACTTGGTAGATCATCACAGTGAATACTGCAAATAATGGGGTGAAAGCAAACCTTGTATTTCAAATTGTAATCCTTAGCAGCAGACAGTGCAGATGTTGTTGGAGGTTTTATTTGTAGCAGATTTAGGGCAGAGCGCATTCCAATCAGTACCAAGAAATGGAACCAAATTAGGAATTGTGGGAACCAAGTACTTTCCTATAACATGGAGAAGGAAAAAGTGACAAGAAGAAACACAACCCCAAATTGTGCTTTCTAACAGACACCAGAATAACATTTCTTGGTACCTAGCAGTAAATTGAAGGTCACCTACAGGTTTGGCCGCTCCTACATGGCTAATGCCACAAGATTATAGCATAAGAACTGATTAATCCACATAAAATTAGTTCGCTTTTTACTCGCATATTAGGGGAAATGATTATAGCTAAAGATATAAATTGCTCCAAAGATTGAGATGAGAACAACAAAGTTTAGGCATGGGACAAGAACATCCACATCAACATTATAAACTTGACTAAAAGGGTGGAGAAATACCTGAAGAAAATGCTGACCTAATTAGATCTGCACACCAGCAATATGAAAATAAATGGCAAGCCAACGAAGTACCCAACTTTTCTCTCTTGCTTACAAATGTTTCAAAGAAGTCCCTGCAACCACCATCTTGGAGGTTCAGGCATTCCCCAGCTCTTTTTATGTCATCCAAACGCATTCCATGCAAAAGTCCTGATTTAAGAACCCTATTATATGCCTTTGCCTCAAAGCAAGTAAGCTGCACCAATCTTTCAGATAGGGCTTCATAATCAAATGCACTAGCTGAAATAAAATCACAAGCACAAGCAGTTAGAGAGGAAAACAAATAGTTTTATCCGACTAAATGACACCTCCTTATAGTATCAAGAATTATAAAACTAGCATTAACCTTTATCTGATGCAAGGATGCTTTCTATGCACTGTTCGTACTCTTCTGTATATTGTCTAGAAATCACATCCCATAAGTTTCTCAAGTTCAAGGAAGAACTCCGCACATTAAAATCATGAGGCACAGTTAAATCAGCAGCATTCTGTGCTGCTAAAATTGCAATCTCAGCTAAAATAGTTGAGGAATTAACCACTGAACATGTCAGGTCGAAATTAGAAAACAAAATAAGCTGCTGCTTTTGGTCAAGCAGAAGTGTTAATGGGATGACAACTGGCTGAAGGAGCGACTGAGAGCAGAAAAACTCAGCTTCAAGGTCCATAGCTCTCTGGTAGAGCTTCTCTATGACCTCAAGCTCCTCACCAGCTAATGAACCACTAAGCTTGCCGAGCAACTGTTCAATCTTCTCAGCTGATGCCTGTACCAATCACAGCAAGCAGTAAATGACATACTATTTCACCTCCAATAAAACACCAACCAAGTAGTCAGTCATATGAAGGGAAAGACAACAAATACCTCAAAATTTTCGGAAGCATAATTGTCAATCCACTTTTTGTAACGATGAGTGTCTTCATCAGAACCCAGAGACATTTGAAGCATCTTGCCCAAGAAGGAATAGAGCCTCATGCAGGGTGTCATAGCTCCTATTGTATAAGCAGCAATTTTTGTCTTCACAAGAGGAGTGTCGATTTCCCCAAGCCTCATTCCTTCGCCAACTTTCCCTAAAGCCGTTGATAGTAGAAAATCCATGTACTTGATGGTTGCATGGGTTGGATCAATCTTTGTCGTGGAATCAACACCCCATTCCTGCATTACTGATCCCCTTCAGAAATTTTTTCATGAAAAGTAGGTGACATATATGGGAAATACAAACAACAAAAACAATCATGTACACAAGCATGTACAGAATACAAAAAAGTCTACAACTATAACAACAGTGATATATGCAAACATGTATAAAGAACTATGACTTTCATACTAAACACTGTTTTATACATAAAGAACTAGGACATCTGAATCAGCCTATATTTATCAAAGAATAAAGAAAAGACAATTAAATCAGCATAAATGGTAGTTAAAACAAACCAAGCAGCAGGTGACAGACAAATATTACAGGCCCCATTATGGATTTCCTTGTTTCCATTGACAAACATTGATCATATGTTCAGAGCAAGAATGGCAACGGTCAAGAAATTCAATGCTTCCAAACTGAGTAAAACTAAATACTGAACATGCTAACACCCATGCATAAACAAGTTATAACTACAACAAATTTGAAAATATTGCAGGATATGAATGCATAAACAGAACTGATTAGTATCTTGATGCTATATTCCTCACTCTTAACAGTTTGCTGCGACGATATAGCTTTCACAAGCATGTCATTCATGCAGGACACTGAAGGATAATTGTAAACCACAATGTAAAAAAATGCATCCATAGGAAGAAGACCGCATAATTTTCGAATCTAGAAATAAAGCTTTACATAAAGGGCGAATTACATTATAAAAGAACCGCAAATTTTAATAAATAGACTTTGTGTTAAGCCGTGGCTGCTGTGGTCCTTTCTGAATGGTTTTCCAGATTCATCCGACGCTATGTCAATGTGGGGTTATGATAAAAACCAAGATTATATAAAATTGAGGTGCATCACTCCAAATCTAGTAATCGCACATCTATCTATCAGTATCAAACAAAAATAACACAAGGGAAATTAAAGAAAACTCCAACACGTACAGTGCAAAATAAGCCATGCATCTTCAACTCTTCCAAAACAGCCATCCTAAGCTGGTGTATCCCTGCCTTCGCATTGACATCATCAGCACAATCCTCCGCTATCTCATACCTAAAAAACCAATCAAAACACAATAACCAATATCCAACAACTAAAGATGCGAAAGAACGCCAAATATCAATATCTTTCACTGAAAATGAGAACCAGACGTCAGCCTCAAGAATCGATGATACAATAGTCAGAAAGTTCCATGAAAACAGGTATGTACTGACTACAAACGCCAACTCTATCAAGAAATCTTAGGAGAATTACCAGAGAACTAAAGAATCAGAAGAAGCCAGCTCTAAAACTCACGCGCGATCATAAGCATGGAGGAAATGCTTGTCCTGCTGAACGTACTCCTGGAAGCACTTGATGTCCAGATTCCCAGCCGCCAAGGCAGCAACGAACGGAGAAAAAGAGGAGAAGCTGACCTCCCTCTGCGAGCGCATCCAGAGTCTCTTCGCCAGCGAGCCCTCCTCGTACGGGACCGAGCTCAACGCCATCGACAAGCACCGCCAAAGAAAACCCTAGTTTCGAAGCCTGCAACCACCGATCCGAACGGCGCCAGAGGACGATCGGTGGATTCCAATCCAAGAAGCCGATCTGAGTACGCAGCGGAGGGGATCCGACGAGAAAGAAGAAGAAACTAGGGATAAGGTTTCACTTTCGGCGACCGCATCGAATGGGGAGACGGTTAAATTGAAGAAGTAGAGGACAGAATGGGTCGGAGAAGTATTTAAAGGCGGGAAGGCTGGAGGAGAGGCGGAGCCACGGCGGTGAGCGCGGTTAAGTATAAGGGTGAGTTTAGAAACGGGTTAAACGGGGTTTAGAGCAGATTACCGAATTTTTTTAGCAAAAAGGTTTAGATGTAGTTTAATCTAATTATGTAACTTAAATTCCAAAACTCGGGTTAAACCAGGAGATTTTGGGAGGACTTAAACAGAGCTATTTATAAAACATTGGAAAAGTAACTTGCCACGTGTCATTCAAAAGTACAGTGCTCAGCAGATGACGTTCTACCCGCGACCGCCCCAATCCAAAGCCCTGACAAAAACGTAAACCCGGCCGCGTGGCCGATAAATATGGAAAGCTCGAGATGGTGGCAGCTCCGTCCCGATACTCCACTCGCTCATCCGTCGCCTACCTGTCACACGTCTTCAGTTCCTACGCCCATCGCCACCATCGCCCGTCGATCTCGCTGTCGCCGGCGCGACACATCGTTTCCACAGCTGCTTCCGACGGCGGCGACTGTCGGAAGAAGGCCTTGCTGCGCGGAGTGGTGTTTGACATGGACGGCACCCTAACGGTGCCCGTCATCGACTTCGCCGCCATGTATCGCGCCGTGCTCGGCGACGATGCGTACGTCTCCCTCCGCGCTGCCAGTCCCATCGGCAGCATCGACATCCTTCATCAGATCGAGACGTGGGAGCCGGAGAAACAGAGAAAGGCCTACGAGATCATCGGCCATTTCGAGCGCCAGGGTCTCAATCGTCACCAGATCATGCCCGGTGAACCCTAATTTCCATTTCGCGCTTAAATTATTCCAAATTAGTGGATTTTTATGGTCGTTCTTCGGATCTGAAAGCACATTGATGTCCTTTTGTTGTTTGATTTGCTGAGTCTGGATAGAGTGGGAAAATATTGTGCCAATTCCGTTCTTCGATCTGCAATCTGTGTTTAATAGAGTGGCAATTTCTTTTCTTTCAAACTTGAATCGAATTTGAAACGGCATTAGCCTTTGATTTGCTTCTTTTTGATGGCAAGAGAACTTATTTTGCAGGTGCTGTGGAGCTTTGTCAGTATCTTGATTCGAAACTGATAAGGTAACATTTTTTTACTACTGTGCAGGATTCTTCTCCTTCTTGGCTATCTAGTGTCATTAGAGTAATTAGCTTGTTATTACTAAGGAACATTGAGGAAATTATGCATATTTGAGATTGTTTCGAAGTTTTTTTGCATGAGATTGGGTTTGTGCTCTGCACTTCTTCTTCTGACATTAGCTTTTCCTAGGAGGGGCTTAATCTCACGCAATGTCAATGATGCGGTTGATTTGTTTCACCAACGATTTAGGGTTAGTCGTTCTTCGGATCTGAAAGCACATTGATGTCCTTTTGTTGTTTGATTTGCTGAGTCTGGATAGAGTGGGAAAATATTGTGCCAATTCCGTTCTTCGATCTGCAATCTGTGTTTAATAGAGTGGCAATTTCTTTTCTTTCAAACTTGAATCGAATTGGAAACGGCATTAGCCTTTGATTTGCTTCTTTTTGATGGCAAGAGAACTTATTTTGCAGGTGCTGTGGAGCTTTGTCAGTATCTGGATTCGAAACTGATAAGGTAACATTTTTTTTACTACTGTGCAGGATTCTTCTCCTTCTTGGCTATCTAGTGTCATTAGAGTAATTAGCTTGTTATTACTAAGGAACATTGAGGAAATTATGCATATTTGAGATTGTTTCGAAGTTTTTTTGCATGAGATTGGGTTTGTGCTCTGCACTTCTTCTTCTGACATTAGCTTTTCCTAGGAGGGGCTTAATCTCACGCAATGTCAATGATGCGGTTGATTTGTTTCACCAACGATTTAGGGTTAGTCTTTATTCTTCTTGTAATTCTCTGGAACCTGTACCTTTTCCTTTTGTTCTTCCACTGTTGTCTCTCTTGATTCAGCATGCCATGTACTTATTGACTAAGTGATTAGGTAATAGAGATGTAATGGATTTTGTTAGATGCATAGGTTCAACAAGGAGATATCAAGCTAATTCCAAATTGTTTTGTAGCTCATTAGGATCTATCGATACTTTTCAGCCATCTCCTTTAACCATATAGCACAGGATTGTCATAGGTAAGTGTAAATTTGTCAAACTAACCATGTCTGTTAAATTAATGAATCAATGAAAGGACGGAGTTATTTCTCTTGGTAATGGACTTATAAAGTTGAAGCCTGCAGACTAGGTTTTAAATAAAATTCTATGCTCAAAGTATTTGAGATATCATTATTGAGTTTGAAACCATGCCTTGGAAGTTGCCATTTTGTAATGGCAGTTTAACCAGAGGGAGTTAAATTAGTTTTCTTTATTATGTTTAAGTTTTTAGTCTTTTGCTATGCATTTGTAAATCAACTCCAAGCATGTCATATGCTCCTGCCATTTTAATCAATTCTAGTTACAAAAACAAAAAATGCATATTTGTATTTGAATGAACACAATATGCTGGTAAATTGCCAAAATAATTCCTGGTTGCTCAGAATTCTCTTTTGTATATATATAAGTTTGAAAAAACTGCTCTTGGATCCTTTTTCCTATTTTACAATGTCAATCACCTCTCTCTAAACACTTGATTTGGATGTTTGCAGTTGATGTTTGTACCAGCATTAAGCAGGGAATTTCGTCCATATAAGCCAGACCCTGCTCCACTTCTGCATGTTTGCTCAGCTTGGGGTGCATCACCAAACGAGGTCATGATGGTAGGGGATGGCCTCCGAGATGATGTGAGTAGATTTTCTGGCAAATGTCAAGACATGTTATTCATAGTTTTCTGTCATAGTATACCAATATTTCACCATCCGTTAGCGTTGTAAGTAGTGTCAATCATGATTGTGATAGATAGTGTTAGATTTGTACTTTTCATGATATCAAGTTTGTAGAGGTTACTTATCATAGATATAACCCATTCTTCATGGAACTTTTTTGGATTTTAACCATTTATGTGAAACATGCCTTTGATATAATGTGATGAGGAATTATATAGTGGACCACTACCCGGTACCAACTACCCAAATACTGCTTTCTGGATCGAATGATCAATTATACTGTGACCATTGGGCATTGGGTATTACACTGCAAGGCGTGGGTGCTGTATAATGTAATGCCATAGTCTGCCCCTAAAATGAAACAATCTACATTTTATCCTATTCTAACATCTGCCCAGAATAGATATTATTGGACACTTATTTCTAACAGTATGGTAATTTCTAACACATGGAACATAAAAAAGAAGTCAATCATTAATGTTCAACAGGTTGTTTGTGATAAACGTGCAGGGGCCTTTACTTGCTTTCTAGATGAAACTGGAAGGTATGGCTCCTCTGATTTTTCCTCCGATGTTCTAAAACCAGATTTTAAGGTTTCTTCACTTATGGAAGCTCATTCTATCTTGGACAATCATTTTGATTTGATCCCTCCATCTCAGACCACCTAGACAAACATAGTCTTATATTAAGTTTTCTAGGAAGTTTAGTATCTTCTGTTGTCTGTCACCTCTTTAGATCATCTTAATGTGGAGGGCTTAGGACTTAATTCATTCTGGCAATTGAGTTGGAAATTGTATAGATTTCAAAATTGCTCAAGTTTTTCATGCCATAAATATCTGCAACTAAGTAAAGAAGCCAAAATTGGGGACTTATTAATATCCATTGTTGAAACCTTTATGGAATGACAGAAATTATGGGAACTAAACTACACTGGACAAGGACCAAACCTTGAAATGAGACATCAACATACTGGCTAAGGCTATGAGCGATTGGTGGTCCATGGATTGGGATCCAATTTTCGTTGCTGACAGTAGAAGTGTCAATTTAATTCGTAACTCATGAGCTACTTGAATTCGGTCCGAACTCTGACTCAATTTCAGCTGACTCGTTAAAAAACGAGCTGAATTTAAACTGAATGAGTAAACTCAATTACAAAACGAGCCAAACTTGAGTTGATACCGGCTCCCTCGATTCTAACTCGAGACTCATTTTCAGTTCGGTTGAGTAATGAGCAGACCAAGTCCTTTGCTCCCGTTCTCAAGCCTGCAGCCCACTCTCAGCTTTGAAACTTGGTGACCGCCCCGATCTTCTCCGAAGACCGCCTCAATCTCCTCCGATGACGCCAACCGTAGCTCCATGCCCCAAATACAGAGCTCCTCCACCAACCTCACTCCGCCTCAGCCTCCGATGCTGCCACTCCACATCCATGCCCGATCTCGCTCCGCCTTGGCCTCCATCGACCGCCACTTTGTCTCCATACTCTGATCTCACTCCGTGCTGACCTCAAGGGACCGCCACTCCACCTCCATCCCCTAATCTTGCTCCACGCTGACCTCCGACGACCACCGCTCCGCCTTCGTGCCCCGATCCCCCTTGCGCAACTGCACCCCAATCTCCTTCGCATGGACTGCACTCCCTTAAGCCTCGTCTTCGTTAGAGATGACGAGCTCCATCTAGCCAAGCTCAAGCAGCTCAAATTTAGCCCAAGCAAAGCTTGAGCTTGAACCAACTTTTCCTAAGGCCGAGCCAAGCCAGCCCCAGCTCAGCTCTGCTCATTTACACCCCTAGCTGACAGGAGTCTAATTTGTACACTGCTTTCCGCTTGGCAAACAAACTCAAAATTGAACAGCTGCACGGACCAACTTCAGACACTGAACCCCTACCCCTGAGTGGTTCACCAAATCCTGTTGATTTGTATTTCCAAAAAATAAATGTTCAATCTAATTCCTTAGGTCTTTGTTGTGTCATATTACTAATGTCGCTTTCCTCACTGCAAAACCAAAGCAATCAAATAATAAGAACCTCCGAAGGTACTTGATTTGAATTATATTAAATGCTAAGTTTGACCATTGCCTCAATCATCATATGTAGCAATGGTCTTTTCAAAAGGTTTTTCACAATGAACCTTTCCAACAACAATACCACTAGTTTTATGGAAAAACATATGTATACAGTCAGCTAGGCATTCTGAAGACAAGATATTTGGGCCGGATACTGTAAAGCTAACTTTAAAAGAGGCTCCAGATGGAAGCCCAACACGCCCAATCCCAAGGCCTGGACTAAAAAATATAAAATGAACCATTGGGCCAAGCCTGCAAGGCAGTGAGTTCAGATATTACTGTTGACAGTTCTACTTATTTCCTTAGCATCAATTGATTCAGGGACTTGCATTTAGGATATTTAAATTCCGCCTTTGTTCATTATGATTTAGAAAGGTCAAACGGCACATACCTGTTTTCAGAAAGCTTTGCTAGCCTCCTGGCATCTATGCTGGCAATATACCTCTGTGCAGCTTGAATGTCATTTGGACCTATAGAAAAATCCAATCTCTGTTCAGAAGGAACATTGCAGAGCAGTAAATCCATTTTACTTGTTAAAACATGCACACACACATACCTTTTGTCAGTTGGAAAACATGTACCGCACAACATTCAGCAGCAAAACATACAGGGGTATTCCCATCTTTCAATGAAGTTGCAATAAGCAGACCCAAAGTTGAGAGGTTTGTTGCAACAAACAACGGGTTTGCTTTGAGGGTGTGAAAAATTGTAACCATACAGAGAATCAAAAATATAAATCAATGCACATGTGACTCATCTTTCAAACCTTTGCAACTACTTTCAGACATGACAGTCACCGTTTCCTGACTTCAGTAGATTCATCATTCACAACTGACTGCAGGCATAACATGAAAGATTGGCATACTGTTGATGGGCAGTGCACTGCCATTGAAGCAAATGTAAGCATGGTCCCATGCCCGCCATGCCCAATGAACCAAATTTGTGATGCACATAGTTCTGACTCTGACTTAAGAAGATCCAACAGTTGACAATCATCCATACACTGTCAATATTGGAAGTGTGTTAATATAGTAATGCTCCCCAAAAAAAGATGAACATAAAAAATGCAAAGTAATATAGTGTCCCGAGAAGGATCATGCATTGCCCATGCAAAAAATTCATCCTTGCATATATGTCCTTTTGTCTACTTGTTTTACCTAGTATATGGGTTTTGAAGTGCAGTACTGAGGATGTATTCATAGGATAAGAAAGGAAAATGGTACAGACCATTAGGATTGGTAAATCAGTTATCCAAACATGAATTGGCACTGTTATTCGAGCACATCTCATAATATCTTTCAAATAATAGACACTAAAGTTGGACAAAAATCAGTGAGGTTGGAGAAATAATATCATGCTGCATGCATGTCACAGGTAGGCATCCACGAACCTATAAGCACCCCAGCATTTGATTGGATAATTGGTTATCATGTTCTGGGCTGCTCAAAAGATTGTTGTTGCACATTCCAGAAGGAAATTATGGTTGGAATTATGGCTGTAACTATCACTTGCCACTATTTGCCGTCAAAGCATGTCAATGGGCAGAGTTTCATTTTGTAATGAAGATTCAGGACCAAACAATTTATTCTGTACAGTATATTAACATAACGATCCAGCTGTTTGATGTTTGATTATAATTGGATAGCCTGAATCATTAGATGATAAAAGGTACAAAAGATATCCCTTCAGTTGGAAAATATGTAGTCATAATCAAGATAGGTCCAAGAATTGAATTAAATCATGACTTGAGAGTTTAGAATAGAAGGAAATCAAAATTTCTAAATAGGCATCAAGGTGGAAAGATTGACTCAGAACAGAATATGAGTTGTGAGTTTAACAGAGGTCAACCTATAACTAAAAACTCTATAACTAAAAGCCTAGGGATATATCATGGATTCTCCCTGATCTAAACAACGAAACTTATCAATCTCAACATACAAGAATTTACCCAATTCAAGGTATACCCAATGCTAACCACAATGACACTAATCGGAAACAAAACAAACCTGCCTAATTTTGTTATAAAATGTTGTACCTGAGACATGATTCCCATCACTTTTGCAGCAGAACCACGTATTTCATCATCATCAAACTGTACCAGATGTTTGACAGGAGTACATAACTTAGACCTGGTGTCAGTGCTTACACTCTTCCCAGCATGCTTAACCACACCCTTAAGAGCAGTTAGCACAGCCTCCCTCACACCACCATCCGAAGCCTGAAATATTAACATTTTAGATGCATGAAATGTAACGGCTACAAAGATAAAATAGATAAAATAGATAAATAGATAAGTGTAATCCCACTTTGCTTATTATAATGGATAAGGTTGATAAAATAGCTGCTTTCACTTGCCAAGAGAATTGATCTCCCAAGATCCAGATGAGAGGCCTATGCACAAATTAAAAAGTGTCAATGAGGAAAAAGACGTAAAACTTTTCTCTAAATTTTCTTTGCCATCTAAATCTAGTCAACAGCAAAATATCTCATTCAGTGCCTCTCTAGTCAGGAAAGGAATATGACAAATATTCAGAGGCAAAAGACAACAAAAGGTCTAATAGAAATCATGAGCAAACCATCAATAATAGTTCGGAGTAATGTGGTTCACACCCCGTAATTGGAACAACGAACTCCTTCCGGGTTTGCTCACTGGTCAGACCCTGAAACGGCCAAGGCCAAGGCCTCCGCTCCCGCCGCAGGCTCGCCGGCTCCCCGGCCTCCGCCTCTGTTCCCGGCGCGTGGGTGCGGATTTTTGCAAATAACTCCCCAAAATTATTCAAATTTACAGAAAAGTCCCCGAAATTCGGAGTTTTGCAAATAACACCCGAAATTATTCCGAATTACAAAAAAGTCCAGAATTTTCTTATAAAACCCTCTTCTTCCTGTTTACGGAGGCCGAGGCCGGCGCGCCCGCGTGCCGGGGACAGACGGCCTTGGCCTTGGCCTTGGCCGTTCGCGCCCGCGTGCCGGCGCGCCGGCCTCGGCCTCCGTCCCCGGCACACGGGGGCGGAACGGCCTCAGCCCCGGCCTCCGCCTCCGCTCCCGCCCGCCTCCGCTCCCGCCCGCCTCCGCCTCGGCACCCGCCCAGCAGGTGCCTAAACATATTATAGAAAGATTCTTTTTTTGGACTCTGATAGTAAGGTACACGTGTCCAATCCTATAGAATATTCCTATTAGCAGGGCCCATACCGTGTCAGTTCAGTTGAACAAAGACTGAAAGTCTTAGCGGATCTTAAGAGGGTCGTCAACAGCCTACTTTTTGCAAGGGTAAATGATTGAATGACGGAACGATCTCAACATCCTCAGTTCCAGAAGGTGGCGAAGAGGGGATTGATCAAGCCTTCAGCGGAAGATGCGTCTGGTTCCACCGCAGCCATTTCCATGTCTGTGCCAATAGCAACACCCTTCGCAATGTCATAAGAACCGGACAAAGATTTCCTATACACTCTGAGTTGATCTTAAACCATTTCTCATAAAGTACCTTTATTTATTATAACTACGATAATGGAAAGAACCAGAAGAATGATGTATAGAAGAACTACGTACAGATGGAGCTTGGGGAAAGTCCCCACACGGAATCCAGAAAGAGGATCAATTTTCCTCTTGTTCACCTCATTTGAGATCTTCTACCGCGGAGTGGGCCCCTCTCGGCATCCGGATTCGCAGCATCGTTCTGCCCAGCTACCCGGAGCCAATAGAATAGAGTCTATTGCTATAGGGGTTCTTAGTGAGAGGTACGCATATAGCCTTTCCTTGCTACGGCTATTCTTCGCTCCAAAAGATGAAAAAAGTTTTCTAAGCTTCTGATCAAAGAGCAACTAGCGGAACTAACGAGTATAATGCTACACCCTTGCTAGCTTTCTAAGAGTACTGGCCTTGAGGGACGGAAGTTGCGAGCACTGAAAGGAGAGGGATGAAGTGGGAATGGGGTAACCCTCAACCGGGGAATCACCAGAGAAAGGGAGTTTCACTGTGCACTGAACTTCAAGCCGAAAGCCAGGAATGGAGCTGAGTCACTTGACCAGTAGCTAGAGTAGGGGAAGACTGGGCATAAGTCACAGGGACAAGGCTTCTTTCCTCACCATCAGCCGAAGACGTTCGAAAGATGCTCGACATCTTCATCTTCTGATAAAAGGTTGGAATCTGAGAATATTGCTGTTGAGGGGCTCTTTCGAGTGACGTAATCGGTGGTCGTATAAGGTAGGGTTTTGAAGAAATGGTATCTATAGATAGAGGACATAAGTCAAAGATCTGGCCAAGAGTTCTTTTGTTGAGTCTGAGACAAGGAGCGAAGGATTGGCAATGAATGCAGCTCAGTCAACAGAGTACGGGGCAATCTCTCCTTTTCCTTATAGCTGCTTGGTTGGTCTAATCGTTGATCAGTCTATTGCTGTGAGGGATTTTCACTAGTCTAGGGTGGAAAGGAACTGGCTTGCCCGAGGAATGAAAGAAAGCAATCTTCTGAGACTGAGACAAGTCACTCATCTGCGGAGCTACCTGATGCAAATAGCTACTTTCGGAAAGTTAGAAAGAGCTTTTGACTTCTCTCTAAGTAAAGAAAGCCAGATGTATCTACTTATGTCATCCACTTTTTTTAGTCAGTACCTTGCGCCTGTGAATGACTGCACTCGAGTAGGACCCCTTAATGAAACTTAATGAAAGTAGTTGTCTGTAATAGATCTCAAAATCAGCTGTAGGTCAAATCACAAGTAGACACTAACGAATGAATCAATCCAAAGAAAGGCACAAAGGAATTTGGATTCTTATGTTTTATCCGGGAGCATACAATTGCCAACTGTAAACAATCACATGAATTGTTCCACCCATCTGAATGAAATTGTTGAATATACCCTAGACAATTGAAGAAGTCTTGCACTGTGTGTTGTGTATGTCCCAGGGTCCCATTCCTTATCCTACTGAAGCAGCGGAAAAAGAGGAATGTAGAGAAGAATATCCGGATAATAGAGCTTTCTCAACCGGCCAAGGATCCTTCCCGTGCGCGGATCCTGGATAAGACAGTTTGAAGAAGAAAAGATGACACGAAGATGGTTAGCTGCAAGGTGACTGACTAAAAGCAAGTTTGTCCTCAGCGGATAAAAACTATATAATCATATGGAATCAATCATGGAGACATGGACCCAAAGTGTGAAAGAAGTAAGAGAGTGCCATCCGCAATGTTAACAGAATCTTTGAGGAGAAAGAGATAGGAAAAGAAAGATATCACCTGACATGTGACTGGTAGCCCCGGAATCGACGAATCCAAGCACTGGGAATGGAAGAATAAGCAGCAGATCCAGATACCTGATTTGCCATGTTTGACAAATGAGAAGGCCCTCGCTGTTCAATCTTCTGAGTGATAGCAGACATCAATTGCTGCCTAGTCTCCAGAGTAATAGGACCTGACTCAGAAGGAAGAGCAAAATAGAAAGAAGCACAGCACCCTGCAACTCTATGAGATCCAAAGGTGGAGGAGTAGATGAGGTAGCAACATTGGACTGAGGACGTGTCCAACATTTCTCAATAGTGTGGCCATGGCGCTTTAATATCGGCAAAATGTTCCATTTCCCCCCTTTCATTACTTGAGGGGGTGTTGGATTCCTTTTGTCGAGTGACTTCGTTCCTCCTCTTCCTGAATGTATACAGTGAGTCAAATCTGATGTACCCTTGCCTCGTCATCTGGCACCACATAACAATTGTTAGAAAGGCATGCATAAAGGCGAAAGGAGTATCTTAAAAGCCAATAGACGAAGTCGATTGCGAGAGAGCATCGAGTGGTTTACTTGAAGTGAAGCATCGAGTGAACGAGTGGACCGTGGCGAGTGGGCCTTTAGGTCGCGAGCTAGGAAAAGGAACCTGCGGGAGATCCGGGAAGCTACCTACCTAAATGGAGAGCCCACGCCAGCAGGGTGGTTGGTTCGCGGAAGAAAGATGCGCATGAAGAAGCGGCTGTTTGATAAAGCAGATGCAGATGCGCGTCGGATGAATGAAGCAAAGATAGATCTGCTATGCGCTTCTTGCTGGGGTCGGGTCAACTGTCATTGGTCGAAGAAAGTAGTCTTCAATGCTCTGAGGCCATACAGAACGCCTACACGCAGTAGCTCTATGGCTATATGGGCGCAATACGGCGCTAGCGAATCAACAAGACGAAGCATTTGTAGTCGCGGTACGTATCGGCCGGAACGAGTCATTCAGTAGTACGTAGTCGCTAGCGAATCGTAGTAGTAGTTGTGTTTTGCGTTCTATCCATTCGTTTTTGTTGGAAGTTCCAGAAAAAGTACTTACGTCTTGGGGCGCGCTAGCGCGCGTACTCTTCTTCTGTACCATCCAAATCCGCCACTCACTCGTTGGTCTTCCATTCTGTTATCTTAGACTATGCCTTCTTCAATTCCATTCTTCGTCTCCCTAGTCGCAGTCTTCTTGCTGGCCCAACCCAAATGCATTTTCGTTTGCCGTGCCAGGGCGATAGGCGCTCCGCAGTCACGCATTCGAGCAAGAGCCTTTCTTCGCTATGTAAATAGAGGGCCAGAATGAGTGCCAGACCCTCAACAAAAGAATGGATTAAGGTGGGCTTCGGATTTGGAAGAAATCTCTCTCTTTTTTTTTCTCATCAAGTTCTTGTTTGATCTGCCGCTGTTATAACACCACAATATTCGTCCTTTTGGGGTTAATGCTCTCAATGGTGAATCGATCATTCGCTATCCTTTGAGTTATGAGAGGGCAGAATGGAAGAAAAGTAATGAAACCTGCGATGGCTACTGAATAACCTCCTTTGACTTTGTCAATAATAAACCCATTGACCTTTTTCTTCGTTCGCCAAATCTTCTGCAGTTCCATCCAAGCTCGCTTTTGTCTGAATCTTCGTGGAAGAAGAAGAAGCGGTTCACCAGCCACTACATCCAGAGATCCCACAAAAGAATGAAACCTGGCGGCTGCTCGCTCTTTGATCAGTGATTCACCGGCCACTAGATCGATGAAGAATCTCTCCAAAATCCGCTTTTTGATCAGTGATTCACCAGCCGCTACATTCAGGGATCCCACCTTATTCTCAAACCTGGTGGCTCGGTTGATTGGCACTCCTGTAGGCTCATCTTGCATACAAATTTTGGGGGTACCAAGTCCTGCATCCACCAAGAACATTTCTTCTCTTAAGCCTAAGCGTAAAACGGAAGATTGTGAGGCGTTTCCACTACATAATAAGAAACTGGAATTAGATCTTGGAAATGATCGACTCCAATAGATGCTCATCATAAGCTTTGATTTTTCCTCCTATTCCTATTGATCAGAAGCATCCAGCAGCGCCACGCCAGGATAAAGAGTTAAGAGCTACTAAGTGGGGAACTCGTTAGAAGCGATTTGCCGCTTCCGCCTCTCTAGGCTTCACAAGAGCTCTCCCCTACCTACCTGGCCTTCTGAAAGGCCCATTTTTCATTCGTTATAGGTGCACTTACTTGTGTGATCCCTACGCCTGCCCGAGGACCCACCTATGCTACTACCAAGCCCACTGCTGCGGATGGCAATAACTAAAACTTCGATACCTAAATTCATTCATCCAAAGACTGTCGACTGAACCAATCTCATTCTTTTTTTCATTACTGCAACGCGCCAACCGCTAAAACGCTCCTCCGTAATGCCTTATCTATAATTAACTAACTATTGAAAAGAGTTAAGTAAGTGATTTATTACATCGCTTGCTATGCGACTATAATTAGTTGATAGCGGGGACAGCTGATATGAAAAAGAAAGAAGGGACGTACTCCTACCGCTCCGTGGTCTTCTCTTCCCACAGCGGATTCTATACCAGTCTTCTATCCAACAGCGCTTACTCTTGAACCGGTTACTCTCGTTGCGGTTATTGCATCAAGCACGGGTTACGAAAGCAAGGGCGTTAAGGCTTTCCTTCTCAGATGGGGCCTAAGGACTCTTTTCTCGGCGTAAGGACTGGTACTTTAATATGCATGTAAGGAGCGCATTCACGAGCACTAGCTTTCCTGGCTTGGGGGAGTATTGAAGTAAGCTATCCCACTAATGCAATTCGATGCTTCCTGCGTCGAAGGGTCAATCAGTCGTCCCCCCTTCTTGAGACACTCTTTCTTAGTCCCTTTGCCTTCTCCTTTTCGATGCCATCTCTTATTTCCCTTAGATGTCACTTCCTCTATCAAATAAAAGAGCTTCATATCAAGAAAGTTAGAAGGATTTTCCGCTCTCCTTCCAGCTCCGGGGAAACTCTCCGTGGTCTTTATAGGTGGAAATAGGCTGTACTTCTCTCTTTAGGGATAAGGTAACTGGAAAATTCCATGATTGTACTACTACTAACAGAAAGAAGGCTAGTAGAAAATGAATGACGGAACATGAAAGACGGAGGACAAAGGCAAAGATGGAGAGCAACGAATGGAACTACTTGAATGATTGTTGACTAGACTTAGACTATTTGCCGATCTTTTTGAGGATGCTTTTTTGGATGGATGCAAGCGTTGTCACTAAAGAATGTCATTTCAGGCAATAAGGTTGTTGACTCTATTGCAAGATCCATTGTTGGATCTTATGCGACAACATGGGGCTGCAGTGGACTTATCTCAGAATCAGAGAAGTTCCAGCAAATCAAAGCACATAGAGAGACAGTCCCTCTTAGTGGTTCGTAAAGGTGGTTGAGCACCTCAGGACGGATATGATGTTCGCAGACCAAAGAAAAAAAATGTTTAGTCCGAAAGTGCTCAAGGAGCATCTTGCTCACATGGGCTGAACAGATCGCTTTGATTGCGCTGTGTAGTGGGAGTTCCTATATGACAGATTTTCTCATTCATTTCCTCCACATACAAGGTTTTTTTTATTGTTGACACATTGAATGACAAACGGAGGACAGAATATAGTTTGTGCCCATGGGAGAACATAAAGTGCGCATCAAGTTAGGACACGTGTCATTCTTGTTTGACCTAGTAAAAAGAAGAGAAAAGGATCTTCATTCAGTTTCATATTTCTTCTTTCATTACGACATCAAGATCACTAGACCTATAAAAGGAAAGACAAAGAAATGGTATGAAGACTAAACCCATGGAAGAGGAAGATGTTGAGAGAGTGGGTAGTCTCCATGATCTGGTATTCGTAGTCTTGTTGGCTTAAGGGGGTGATTCTCTTAGGATATTGCATAGTCATCCAAGACTGGGTGTGCTTGTTTTTCCACAGAGTGGCCACTCATCATTGGATCTTTTCCAATTCTCAATCCGACAAAAGAGATCGTTGCAATTGTCATGTAGCGATGGATCTCAATTAGACTTTCCTTGGAATCCCCTTGTCGATCCGCCGTTTGGTAGAGTCTTTGTTCGAAGCGAGGACTAGAACAGGAATCGGACTCAATCAAAGTTCCAGGGAAGGAAGGGCAAAAGTCAAAGGTAGAGGGACAAGCGGAAAGATCTTCGCAAGAAGATGGGTCTCCTACTGATCGTCCAACTCTTTTCGGGCGGTCTTTCGAACACATACTTCTTCTTGGTCTGGTCTAGCTAAAGTCTCGCCGTCTTTCAATCTTTCAGCATTCTACTGGAGCAGAGGAAGTCCATATCATACTCCTCAATCCTCAGAGAGAGATCTCCCCAGTGTCCTGGCTGTGGATAACCCTGAGTAGATCCAGCAAGTTGGGAAGTCTATTCAATCTGCGAAAGGTGAGGGAAGTGAATGCAGCTCTAATCAAAAGCTAAGGAAACAAGAGCAATGAGAAAAGTGCCTCCAACAGCGTCATCGACCCTTGACGCTTTTCTTCCTGAGACAAAAAAGGGCTTATATAAGGTGTATTCGCCTAACTTATGTGCGTCAAAGGCTTCCTTACAAAAACAGGGGATTCATGTAGGTCGGCAATACCAATAGCGGTAGGGAGTCCATCAAAAGACAGAGTGGTTAGTCGGGGCTTGAGAGCATATTGAATTGATGTTCCGGGCATTCCATATATTCTTTTAGAAAGTTTATTGACTGTCCTTCTTCATGTTTCAAAGACCCCATCCTAGTTATCCTTTTTCTAGAATAGACAGGTGCTTCCTTTTTCTCAAGCGGAAAACTCTAGATCCAGTGCTCTTTTGTGAGTAGGACTTCGACTTCCTAGCACATGGGAGCTTTTTCGCGTCAGAGAGTTTCTGTCCGGTTCTGACGATCAGGCTTGATCTTTATACATACGGAGCGAGCTCCTTATAGAGATCAGATGGACTTCCTGACTAGATGTTCCGAGCAGGAGCCCTCCCTATTTGAGTTTAGCCAGGCAGCTGCATTTGAGTGAAGGAGGATGCGCCCGGCGTCAAAGGATCATCCGCCAGTTGTGAGCGGAGTTCAAACTGTAGCCAAGGTTTTTAGCGCCGTTGCTAAGTTAGCCAAGGCGGCTCGAGACAAAAAGGCCAACCAAAAGAAGATATCTAAGTGGTGAGCTAGTACGATCAGAAGCCGTCCACCCGCTTCCCCTCCTTCGTCCCTGGCCCTATCGGGCCAGCCATAAACCCCTGGCTATCTCATTTTCTACTCTTTCTCCACCCTCGACTTCGCGATCCCCCATTTCCAACCGCCTCCTTTGTCGAAGCCCACCATCGTCTTCCGCGGTTTCGATGAAAAAGACTTCTTCATCGGGTAAGTCTTATGGCAACTCCCAATTGGATGGGATTGGATGATCTGCGAGAAAATCTGCAACTGCTTGTCCTTTGACAGCCTTTTGTGAGACATAAGTGATATAGAATTCCGAAAGATTGAGGGCCCACTTGGCTAATCGACCGGAAAGGACTGGTCTAGACATTATGTACTTCAATGGATCAGCTCGCGAGCACCGGATGAGCGTCGAGGTAGTGCCTTAACTTCTGTACAGCAAAAACAAAGGCCAAAGATGTCTGCTCTATGGGAGAGTAATTCAACTCAGCCCCCACGAGAGTCCTGCTCAAATAGTAGACAGCCTTTTTATTTGATTGCCTTTTTCATTTTCCTGGGCAAGTTGAGCCCCGTTCTTGGGCGGCAACGTAGAGAATAGGTGGTTGATCGGGTATCGGAGCGACAAGTACTGGTGGCTTGAGGAGGTATGCTTTGATGCTTTCAATGGTCATAATAAAGTTTACAAGTCTGGCAAAGAGGGAAGATTTCGAAGGTGGCTTCCTCGGGTTTGCAGTCTACTAACTACTGAAACTGCGGGCGGGAAAAGAAGAGAATATTCCACTACCCTTACTACCTACGCCACTGGCAGCACCAGCACTAAGCCACTTCCATTAATCCGTCGAAGAGGAGAAGAAGACACTCCATCGACCACACCAGGAAGGGAAAGAGGCCATTGAAGTAGGCCATTTCATTGCATATTTGAGGCTTGGGGAGCATCAAGGCGAGGGGGGACCACACCGACGCGCTGGCTGGGGAGTTGATTCTCCCGCTTGAACGAGCGAAGGTGCGGAAAAAGAATCAGAGAAGAGGAAAACTTTGGAAATGAGTTAATAGGTCCTACAAGTTCTAAGACGTAGTATAGAAGGAAGGTATAGGATGGAACCGAATCGGGAAGCAGAGGAGAGCCTCCTTGAGCAGGGTGCCGGAGGTTGTTGAGGATCCGGGGTAGGGAGAAGAACAGCAGAAGGATTGGATTACAGTGTTCACTCTGGTCTGGAGGTCTTAAAGGGAAGGAAGCAGGCAATAGCGCGATAGCAAACAGCAAAGAAAGCTAAGCGCGCAGAGAATCGGTAAAACCATTATTCCGAGCGACGAGTGCTGTGTCAGTCCAGTGACGGACTGAGGCTGCAGGGAAGGTATTCTCATAAAAGAAAGAAAGGGTAAGAGGCAGGGAGGTAAGAGCGAGTAAGACTAGGTTATAGCAAGAGAACAGAGGTTAGACAGCTCTTACCGGAGGGTCACCCGTCCCCTTGACCCAGACACGAACTCATCCTTATTTCGTATAGTAAGAAAGCGGATTATCTCTTTCGGATAAGCACATAGCGCGATGGAGGAGAAAGAGATGTCTATGATCCGCTGTCTTTCGTGTCTCGTTTCGATCGTAGCACACACCACCCCACGCCCTCCCCTTCTTACGAATAATACATCGCAAGGAGCGGGACATCCCAAGGAGTCAATGATTTGCAATTATAGACTATATCTATATATAGGAGCGCTTTGCACTTTCGAAAAAGACCTTCGCGTGAGAGTGTACTTCTGGGTTTACGGCGTTAAAGCTTACTATAACATAAATAAAGGGCCAGACGGGTTTGAGTCAAGCGAATAACCATCAACTGAGACATGATCTGACATCAATGCAGTCAAGACAAGAGAGAGGAAAGAAGGCCATGTCAAGGAAGATTCTAACAGGTCGGGAGCCTGTTCGGTGATGGATGATTCGTTTCGCAGATTCATTCGTATGTATGACTATTGGCAAACTCAACCATACGAGCCTTCTTTCAAGCTAGTACCACTGATCACTCTATCGAACTCCGAACTGCCTTTCATGCGGGATCCGTAGGAAGTTGCTTCAACCCTTCCGTCAAATACGAAAAAGCGGTCAAGAGGGTAGAGCAGGTTTCTCTTTTCGTCTCTAATGTGCCTGCCTGCTTGCCTACGTGATCCCTTCGCCCACTCAATCCCCGGAAGTCAGAGCGCCATGGCTTGACTGATTGATTGAACTATCAGAAGGTCAGCAAGGCACTGATTGCACTAATCGAATGTGATGTGAAAACGACTAAACTAAACTAAAGAAAGAAGACCTGAGAGAAGGATGGGCACTTCTCATAGTAGGCGTAGGCCCTCAAACTCATACCTGTTCTTCTTAATATCAGAATAGTTTGACCCTTCTTCCTTTACAGAGTCTTTAAAACTCAGCTGTCTTAAAGCGCGGTACTCTGATATGAGATGAATAGATCAGATCAATCGACTGTTCCGGCTAATCAAGAAGAGAAGGGGAATGAGAGAAAGTTTTGAGTTCGCCTTCATTCCATAGCTACTTAGTACCTCGGATCCCTTCTCCTTTGAGAACTACCACTAAAGACTGTTGGATCAGTGGATCACTCATCACATCAATGTCATCAGCAAGGCTTTGGGGACTGTGACACCGAGAGGAAAATGATGGCATTCCCGGCCTACGAGGTTCGGAACTAAACTCCCTCTGATCTTTGCCATTCACCTGCTGACTTGAAGTTCCGTGCTTGCTCATCCTTGAACTACTTTAACTTCATTCATAACGGTCGGTGTAAAGGTGACGAATGGGGGACCTATCCTTGCCTACACCGGTTGGCTTGGTAGAAAGATAGAGTGAAAACGGAGTTCTCGTATAAGCCTCTTGCTTCTCTTTCCGCGGTCTTTCGGTGTGCGCGTTGGGGAAGCACTTCCCTTCTCCCGCGCTGGCCTCAACGTAGAAGACCCGGGCTACCTTTCTCTATCCCGATGCGCTACTGGCGAGTCTATAGCTAGTCTTCGGATTGGACTTGACTGAAGATCTGCTTCACGCAAACTCCTCTAATGCGTGACGCCCCGAATCTGGGGAGCTACTGTTGCTGCTGTATCCAATCTCCTTCTGGCTTGCTGGATTCTCGGTTGAAGGGGCAGGTGAAGCAGTGGAGACAGACTCGAATGCTGTCTTTCCTATTGCTTCTGTTTTATGAATTCCGGACTCTTCCTATGTCAAGAGAATGGGGGAACTACTTTCATCAAGATTCTGGCTATGTTTAACACATTCCATTCGATGTCACGGGAGCATGGCAAGAAGAAATTCACTCGTTCCATACAACTAGCGAGACCTGCGTACGAACGAGGGAGGCGTGATAACGAATCTAAGAAACTCGCCCTTACTAACGGCATCAACCTCAATTACCACCTCCCCAAACGGGCATACACACCGGCTTGGCTTTCTCCCGCTCTTCCTGGTCTCTTGCCTCCTCTGGGCTCTCTTGAGAAAAGAACTCTTCATATAACCAAAATCAAACCTCCATCTTTTCTTTTTTCTCCTTGTCAGATGATCCGGGGGATTCCACCCCGAAGAAGGGAGCCTAGAAGCGTGTACAGTTCACCAGTACTCTTTTCCATTTCCGTCCCGGGTTGGAGCGAGTCCGAATGCTGGCTGTTGACCCTAACAAGCTGACTTTAACCTTCACTGGTTAAGGTTTGGATGTAATTGAAAAGACGATTGAATCTCCCCAAACTCTTACGAATCAGCACGTAGCCCCTCCAAACTCTGAACAATCAGTGGCTATCTATCCACCTTTCTCTGAGACATTTGCGAACACTCCTAAAGAAATGAATCCATCCATGGTTCCTTGAGTACTGCGCTTTACTTAACACATGCAGACCCAAGGCCTGGCTTGTCTTGCAAGGTAGTTTACTTTCTTATTTGCTAGAATAAGGGAGCGAGCGGAATACTTGGAGCGAGTATAAGAGCGAGCAGTACAATAATAGAGTAGGAGAGCTGAGGATAAGAGTGATTTCGGACAGGTAGATTCGCCAGTATACGCTAGCCAGTCTTGCCTCTTTGTATGCCCGAATGTGATCAAGTTTGGCCCTCTTGCTTGCCGTTCGAAAGAAAGTTGAAAGCAATATCGAAAGCCAGGAAGAGTGACAGTAGCGAGGTGCGTGCCTGGCGGATAAGCGTCGGTTTCTTTCTTGCAAGCATGGAAGCTATCCGTCAATCCCTTCTATTCGTAGTGTAGATTGAAGGAAGGTCTTCCCTTCCAGTCAAGCACGAGATAGAGATTGGAAGTCAGCTCGCGTAACCCCTCTTTCGAAAGCCTGTAGCCTGTTGCCGAAAGCCAGTATCCTTACATATTCCCCGAGATCCCGCAGATAAGCCCTTGGATACTGCTTCTTCGTTAGAGTCAGGAACGGAGTAGCGATACCAAGGGGGAATTGAGTCATTGGTTAACTAAGAAAGCTATAGTGCCTCACGCCGGTTCCCAATTCATTTCTTAGCCCCTGCAACAAGCTTATCGATAGAAGTGAGGTCAGGTAAAGCCTAATCCAAGAATAGAACATATAATACCTTAAACCGTTAAGGTTTCTCTTTCCAGTAGGTCTCTTCCTGAAGTAAGAGTAAGGTTTGGATGCAATTGAAAGATCTACGACTAGACCCCCTTCACTTCCATTGGGGATTCCTTGGTTGCCGCAAGCCGTAAAAAGCAAGAAGACCTACTTCACCCTTTTCGTACTGGACAAGAAACATTTACTACCTTGATTCCGCTTCAAATTCATATGATAACACTGAATATCACACCTGCCCTTCTTCTCTTCCCTTTTTTGAGTTTAAGGGACCTAAAAACTGGAGACTCGTGGAAAAACTACTAGAAGACGGGTAGACAAGTACTATCGCTCTCAGGTAATTGCGCTTAAGAAGTTGGATTCTATCGGGACGAGCGGGCAAAAGGGTTAGGTAGGAGTAGGGGAATTAGGAAATCGAATACTGGACTAATTGAACTTCCTCTTTCTTCCTCCAACTGCACTCGCCTCAGATCGTTACTGTGATTTATTCTATCTCAGATGCTATCTATATTAGTGCTGGCTACCATCGTTCCTATCTGCTTGCTTGATTCTTCTGCCTTTTCCTTTCTCTTCCGCTTCTCTTCTTCTTCCTCAGATGACTCAAACAGGGGGGGATACAGTATACTTCATCCTCTTCTTCCCCTTCGACAACCAATCTTCTTCTGCTTCTTTCTCTAACGGGGGACGTTCCCTGGTCACCGGTCTCTTGCGGGGGTGCTTTTAGTTATTGCGACGCCAAAGCGAATACGGCGGAGACGACCAGGGGACACTCAAGTCCCCCGTCGGGTCGGAGGGTCACCCAGAAAGAATTAAGGAACCTCACACTAAGGTTGGCCTTGGACCGGTCCGATACGATACGATAACGGCAAGCTAGAGAGCAGCAAGAAGCCGGAGGTCACATCCCGGTTTCTTCTAGGTCCTAAAAGAGGAGAAGAGATCGTTTTACTCATCCTCCGCTTAACTACGCCCAGCCTCAATTACTTGCTTCCTCACTAAGGGTACCCCTATGGAGAACTCAATATCGACCTCGTCCCGCGCCCGTCTTACTTCTCTTTGGAATTGGAGTCTGGTCACCACTGCACCGCTATAGATACTATATACCACAGTCAGGCTGAGAACAACACATTCTAAAGGGGACTCACATAGAAATCGTATTCGTATAAGAATACAAGCACTACCTACTGGATGTTCGGGGATCAGGAGTGAAAGAACTCAACTGCGTCATCGAGGAGTTGACTTTTAGGCACGGACTCGACTTAATGACTAAAGGTAGCTTCGTCAATAGGTAAAAGAAAAAGAGGGAGAAGGCTTGTCGAGTTCAACACCATCCGGCGGGTATCAGGGTCGAGCGCGCAGGGACCGAAGGCTGGGTTGTTAGGCCCGATAGAGGGAGAGATCTCGCCACCCGAAGGAAAGTGGATGGAAAGCGTCGACCAAAGTAACCCTTATACAATCCACACTCTCTGCTATTCCCAATTACCTTCTCAGTTCCTGTAGTCTTCCTCTATCTGTTATTGAGAAAATGGAGAAGAAACTTAGGCCTTTTCTCTGGTCCGGGGTCTTAAAGCCTGGGACTATCTCACCCGGCCCAAACAGGCCGGGGGCCTCGGCTTAAGGAATCTGCGTACTATTTGATCAGCCTTGAATTTCCGTAAATTTCTCCAAGTACAACAAATGGAAATAGAAACGGATTGGTCAATTACAGTAAAAAAAGGGGACGTGAAAGATGGGAGTGGATCAATCTATACTTGTTGTAAGCGGTTTAGGCCTATAGAGAGCGAAGCGACAAAACTCCTCTTCTTGTTGCGGGAAGCTTTTCGATAAGCCGGCTTTGTAGATCAGGGGGGGATAGAGAATCTCTTTCCGGTAGCAGGTTTGAGACCTGGTGAAGGGGATAGAATTCCTTGTCTGGTTTCCTCGCGTGCCAACCCGGAGCCAAAAAAGGGGAATTCCAGAATGCCCACCGTTACTGACTCTGCTTCCTTTGCACCTGAGATCACTATTCGGCCCATTCCCACGGCCGGTGCCTCTTCCAGCAGTCCTATTACAGCCATCATAGAAAAGACATTCGCTACAGGGGGTTACACACTCACTTTTTTTTCATATCCATCTCATCCCTATTTCTTGGCACCTTGCCCGAGAATAGAACCAGCTATCTCTAACTTTCCTGCTGGCTTAATCTTACCTGCTAGCCTAAGATGCCTGGAAACGGGACTGCGCTTGAAAGGGCTCAAACGTGAAATGGCAAAGGAAATGTATGAAATATCTTATTAAGAAAAACATATAGTGCTCGACGCTCCTCGGCACCCTCGGAATAGACGTTATAGCATGTTAGCCCTATCAATCTATAGATTAGGGTTCGTCCTGAAGGAAAGGTATCTGTATCTAATAGCTCAGCTCTCGGGGAATCAACTCGTTAGCCTACTCTCTCCCAATAAAAGAAAAGAAAAGTGACGCTCTTTAAATGAGCTACTATATCAATCATATGGTATAGTAGGCTCACTTGTTGCCGGTCCTTTTCCTTTTAGCCGTCTTTCAGCTGCTTGAGCTGCTTCATCTGGCTGAGTTGTTTATGCGGGCATACATCTGCTAGCTGAGTGCAGGACCTGGGGGTAATCCGGTCGACTTCTTGGGGTTTTTCTTCCTCTGGGAAGCTGCAGGGATCCTCGTCATCGAACAGCGGAATGGCAGTGCACTCGTCACCGTCCGATTCCTCTGTGTCAGTGAAGCATATAGGGAGATCAACCTCGTATGCTTGGATTGCTTCACAATACGAAGTGGAGGAGGTTCTGGGAACTCCCTTTGCCAAGGCCGTCAATGGTTCTTCCTCTTTATTAGAGAACTCCGATCCTTTGAGAAATGCAGGAATTTCGGATGCTGGCATTGATTTTCTTCAAATCCTTTGACCGGTGAGATCAATCGGCTTTGGTGGATTGATACTTGCAGCACGGCATCGCTCCTTGAAGGCTATCCTTTTCTTCGGGTTGCCAATTCTTGTCAAAGGACTAGTGAGAATCTTCGTCGGAGTCGTCTAGATCATCCCAACGGTTCTGAGGGAGGATGTGTGACAAGGATGCCAGGTTTGGATTCCCTTCCATTGGAGGTTCTTGTTCTTCAGGAGAGGTCCAGAACGGAAATGGGTGATGCGGGGTTACCTGAATAAGGTGATCCTCATCGCCACTGACGGTCTTACTAAGGAACACTGCATCGCAGCATATCTGTTTAGCGGGTCGGTAATTCGGTTAGGCCGTCGTGAAGGTCCTCGCATTGTATTTAAAACCTCTCTCCAGCAGGCTGCAGGTGGGGTTCCTTGTCTGTCGGTCGAAGAAGGCCACAAGTGGAAGCAAGCGATGCTTTGGTCATTCAGTTGACTCCTTGATGCCGTGCTTGCTGTCATGCTGGCGCAGGGTTTCGGCCGGTTTTACCTACTATTGGATTTGAACCAATGACTCTCGCCGTATGAAAGCGATACTCTAACCGCTGAGTCAAGTAGGTCAAGCTGAGTCAAGTCAGAGAAAATAGACCCCAGCCGCGCAACCCCGGGGGGCGGAGCGCTAAGAAAGAGAAAGCGTTATCACTATACGAAATGAAGCAGCGGCTAGCACGCTAAGATCAACCACTTGGAGAACCTTTCTTTCCTTTAGACGGAAAAACCCATCTAACACGGAACCAATCCTTGCTTATAGCTTGTCGAAAACCCATATCATATATGGGACCATTTCCCGAGCGTACCTACGTATGAATCTTTATCTTTCCTCTTCCCAACGGACCGAATATGAAGCTGGAGCCGGTTCGTCGATCCTCTCAAGTTTCTTATCCTGTTGAAGGATTTTTGTCTTATCTTATTCATCGTTTTCCCCAAAACATCGAGCTTACTTTATGTCAGTTCAATCTTCTCATGAACCTTCATCATTTGCTGAAGCCTTCAATCATTCTTGCTGGAGAGATGCTATGCAGGAAGAAAGAAATGCCCAGGAAAAAAAAAGAATGAAAAAGACTTAGTCTCATTGCCTGCAGGGAAAGAAGCCATTGGCTGCAAGTGGATTTACAAGATCAAGCATAAAGCGGTAGAAAGATAGAAAGCGTCATTAGTAGCTAAAGGATTCCTTCAAGAATATGGAGTCGAACCCCGTTTGCCCCAGGTTGCTAAACACCATTCGCGGCCTTAGCTGCAATCTTCAAGTGGCCCTTATTTCAACTTGACGTTCAGAATGCCGGGGGGATTCGCAAGAATTTCTATTCAGCCTCCTCCAACTCCAGGCTTCTCTTCTCCGCAGAAGGGTATGCAAGCTCAAGAAAGCGATTTACGTTACGGCCTCCGACAAGCGCACCAAGAGCGTCGAAGTTTCAGACCTTTCTTTCTCACTGCTTCATTTTTTCGTGCGGATTCTTCCATGTTTATTCGTCGACGTCATGGTCGTTGCCTCATCCTTCTTTTATACGTTGACGTCTTCTCTTTTATTCGATTTCATCAAGGAGCTTGGAAACCAATTTGTCTCTTTCATCCGCTGCATTACTTTCTCGGCATGGAGGTATCTCGCTCCGCCTCTGGACTTCGCCTAACCCAAACTTTGTATACTCTTCCATTTTTCTCTCGTCTATCCTGCCCTGCGCTACGCCTATATCTATCTCCAGGTGCCAAGCTATCCGTCCCTACTCTTATAAAAAAAAGGCAGGCTGCCCTGACGACCGACGCTCTACCTTGGGCTTTTGTTCTTGGTCGGAATCTCATTTCCTGGAGCGCGTTGAAGCAGCCCCTTACTCACCTCTCTCTCTATAAAAAAAGCTCTCTCCGGAAAGCTTGATTGATGTCGGACCGAAGCGGAGGACAGTGTAATTTTGTATGACCTCGAAAATAGACTACCGAAAGGTATGAGATTACTATCAACCTCCAGATAGTCTTCTCTCTCGTATCCTCCCTTCCCCGATCCGCTGGTCTTAAGTTACCGGTTGTCCCTGAGAAGGGGGTCTCTCAGGGCGGGTAGGCCAAAGTTCCTTTCAGACATGGTGCCCTACTTCTATATGTAGGCCACTCGGAGTCAGCCATGTGCTACAGCATAGACGCCTGCGATCGAATCCGCGATGGTTTGCTGGCCCGGCTGAGACTGCACAGGAGTATCACCAATCATATCCAATCCTGCTGTCGAAAGCGTCATCTAATCCTGCATCCTCTGGTAAAATGTTCGACCTCGGGTTCATTCTCAGTAGCCATACCGAAAAGGAAGCAATGCCAACAGAGGGCGAGCAAGGAAACTAGCTGGCTAAGAAGACTGCGACCGTGAAGGGAGGGATGAGCCCGAATGCCCACTGGGGGATATCCTCTGGGTCTTAGTCCAATAGGACCTAGAATGAATCGTCTCTTTTATGTGGTTAACACACGGGGCCGAAAGGTTTGACGCACGTTCCTAGCTTTGCTGGAAACACTCTGGACCCGCTCAATCCAGGAAGTGAAGAGGGTAGGAGGTATGGAGAAAGGAAAGCATTTGAACTCATTCTAGTGCACATCGGCTAGAGGCGGCGGACATCCAGGCGGAAAGACAGGTTGGCGAGCCCCAGCAGCCGTCTTCGATGAAAGGGAGGAAGACATCGTCGTCAGGGAGACTCGCCTGCGCTCTTTTTCGAGGCTCGAATTCACCAAAGACGAAAGGACCCCCACTCATGTTGGATCTTCCACACCCCTACAAAGAGTATGCTAACGAACCGTTCGACGAGACAGAAACTCTTAGAACCGTCTCCCGCAGTATACGTCTATAAGTTCAGATTGGTTTTGTACCAGGTCATGGTGATATGCTTTCAAACTCAAGGTTTCTTTCGTCGATAGCATTTTCTGATGTAGGATGCGTAGTAGCTGTTGTCACTGTAGGGGTCCTCAGGCGGGAATTGCCCTAAAGTAGCCATAGCGTTGATTGCTCTCCCTCTTCTATTGTATGGGTCTTAATGAAAGCCTTCTTTTTGGCTCTCGTGTGAGGGTTGTCATAACTTCTGTCTTCTATCTGCTGTTAAATGACTTTATAGAGTCCGGTCTCAAAGATAAGGGAAAAAAGCCGTATTAGTTTTGATTAGCGGAAAGGAGGCTGTTGGCATGTCCGAGCGTCGATCGGTTGAAGGTCCGGAGACATGAGAAGGTGGTTTACTTACTTTTGTACTAGCGTGAGCGTACTTGTGTGTTAAGTAAGGTGAAAGCTAGCTACTTGCTTGTTAAAGGTGCTTGCCCGCGGCTATTCTACGATCTGGAGTTCTATAGCCGATTGTGCTACTTTCAATCCGACGTTTCGGGTATTAGGTGAGAGGGCGCCTATATCATAGCTCTTACTGTGCTTTCTGGATACCTTTCCATGCCCAGCTACGCACCTTGCTCTTCTCTTAGTTGCAAGTCACTTTTCTTTTGGAATAAGCTGGAAGTAAAGTAGTATGTATGAGTTGAAGTGAAGGGCGCTAGTAAGTAATAAGTTGTAGAGCGGAGCAGACGTATGACTTGAGAAAGCCTCGGAAAAAGAGCTCAAATGGTACTTTAGAATAATAATAATAGGTCCTTTTAGCGGTTTTGAGTCCGTTCTGGACCGACCTACTCATAAACGAGTAGCTTCTTAGCTTCCAGCTTATAACACCTTTTGGGACTCTAAGCTAAGTAAGGATCGGAAATCCAGGCTTTTGACTTTGTAGCTAGGCAGCTACTCTCGGCGCTTCCAGCTATTCTTCCGGACTTGAAGCCAAGTAAAGTTGCTGTTGAGTTAGTTTCTTGACTTTGACCCTCTTCCTCGCCTTCCTTGTGTCTATCGAATCTGGTCTTCCGGCGTGGGCTCGTTGCCACTAGGCGGTCATCTTTGATCCTTATTGGCCGACCTTTCCGTTCCTTCTCTGTCGGAGTGGAGCACTCCTGTTTGTTCTTTTCTAATAAGCTTGGTACGTGTTCTGAGCGAGCCTCCGCGTGACGTGAACGGTACCTATTCAGAATCCGTCTGTCTTGTCTTCCACCTCATAAGGGAGTTGCGTTCCGAGGGACTCCAAATCTCCACTGCTATTGTCAAGCTTGGACATACTTAACACTGACCCTCGTGGCCACACCTTGATAAAAGAGTGATGATGTGGTCAACCCTGGATACGTGGCTCTTCGATGGGGGAAGGACCACGCTAGTCGTCTGAGTGTGTGGTGTGTAGTGGGTGCGTCTTAGTGTCTTCTTACTAAGAAAAAGAAATGATCAACGTCTTTTTCTCTTTCAAACTAGGAGGATTGGCATTTGGCCAAGATGTGATCTATCTCTTTCTTTGGTTGGAGTGAAACGCGGAGCGGGATTCTCTAAAAAGCGAAGTTCGGTGATTAGACTCCGGGATTGCTCCTTCTACGGTCCAGCGAGTTAGACTCGTTCTTCACCATAAGGAATAAAGCATGCTGCGAGAGTGCACAGTGTCCGGGTAGACGGACCGGCGGGACGTAGCCATTGTCCCTTCCTGTGGAGGTTTCCCTATGAGGTCTTTAAGAGCTCTCTCCCTTTTTTCTTTTCTCTAAGTTATCTATGTTTTGAAGCGATCCGCCTGATCCACTTTCCACTGTGAATTTGCGCTGGCCGACATATTGGAGGGTCATGGATGAAAGAGCTATCCGGTTTCATCTGACGTAGCCAAAGCACTTACTATCTCTTTTTTCTATCTCGGCTTCGATCGTTGAACTTTCTTTCTATTCGGCCTCCCCGTTTCGAGAACCCCCGGAATATCCCAACATCTTTATTCCATAAGTTCCGTTCTTCCACCCCTTTTCTTGTTGACATGTCAAAAGTGGGAATCGTGTAACTTTCTAGTGCTAGTGCCGGTTCAAGTGAAAGTTATACAGCAAGTATCAAGTGCCTTCCTGTTCTAGTTCCTTCTTTACTTCACTGCTTCCCCTTTTGACTCGCCTTTCTTTATGATATGTTTTCAGCTCCAGACCAATAGTGGGACCGAGGACCGATGCTGATTGAACTTTGGAGCCAACCAACGAGCGAATACCGAGCTACAATCAATTCCATTCGATACCTCACCAACGAGTTAGAACGTTCTAACAATCTGACTGAGTCCAGTGCTTTCGTTGTCGGTAGAGCTAACGAGCTAACAAATCCATTCTATACCGAGTAAGAGCGTAGAAAGCGGATAGGAGCGGGGGGGTAGGTAGGAAGCTTTATTTGACCTGCACTCAAACCTCACCTTTTCGTCCGTTCCGTCTTCCAAAGAACCGAATCGTTTATTCGTGGGAATCAATGGAAAAGGAATCGGATGTTCGCCACGTAGCTTTTTCCGTTGACTCAGATGTGATGGCGGTATGTAACCTATTGAACACAAGCTCATTTTCCCGTTCCTCTTGCTTTATTTCCGAAGAAAGCCGTTCTAACTCCGGTTTCAGGATTCGATATTCTCTACCGAACCTGCCGAGTTAGGGTTTGAGTCCAGAAAGAGGTTAACGAGATGGGCAAGACCCTCAATGGAAAGCTGTTAGAACGTGCAAAGTCCAGTGCGCTCTTCTTTCTCTATTCAATTCGATACGGATTAACTCAATTATTCTCTGCCTGAAACCGTCCCTAACGCGACCTCGGGAACAATGAAAGAAATTCTATACACATCCTTCTATCCCATTGGTTCATCCTTTGGGTAGCAAGCCCTTCCAGTTCCAGTATTCCTCTCTTTCCTCCCGAGCTACATCCCTATCCCAATTCCACTCAGGGTTAATGATAAGGAACTCCAGAGCTCAGGTGGATGTGCTTTTTTAGCGATCCGCAGTATGCTCTGCCCCTGAGTTGTTAACCTATTTTATCCGTGTAGGACATTTCAGACATGGATTTCCCGCTTATGTCTTAGCCCCTCTACGTTCTTTCGATCCGGACCTCTCGAGGTCTAATGAAGCTATGGGAGAAAGTGCTTTTAGCGCTTAAGGGAACCGCCTATAGTATTTCCTTCTTCAAAGAGTAATGGAGTAATATGGAAGTCACCTACATACCGCCGTTGCCTTGCTAATCCCTCTTCCGCCCTTGCTTGTTCCGTAGGCTTCGTTTTATTCCCTTCTTTACGTTCTTGCCTGTAACCCGTTTTAGCTGGACTTGTCTTAATCGTAGGTGCGCTTCGGATTCTCATGTCAAAAGCTTCCACCACTTGGATCTCTGCCCTTTCTAGTTTAAGCGCCTGGAGGATAAGTAAGAGGTAGAGTGACCTTAGGGGTAGTAGCTATACCACTTGGATGTGTAACAAGTCTTAACAAAGTCTGTTTTCCTTGTAATGCAGAAAGAAGGACCTCCTTGTAATGCAGAAAGAGGGAACTCCAACTATAGAGAATTCTCAGTCAGAGTACTTTTTTGATAAAGTAAGGAAGCCGCGCACTAGCTACGCATAGCCCTGCTCCACGATTCAAGACCTTTCTGCTGTCAAAAGAAATTAATTACCGATCGGAATAAATGAACATTCTTCTATATGGATAGAATGGAATTCGACGCTGGCCTCCAACAGTTCCTTCTTCCTTTGGGACAGCGCTTCATTCTTTTCAATTTGTTGTGCCGCTTTTATTTACTTTTTCTTTTGTCCCTACAAGTCCCGAGAGAGAGTCTTTCCGATTCGCCAACAACTTCTTTATTCGTATCCAATGCGGTACCATTCTCAAACCGTTTTCTTCCGGTTAATTCGTACAGAGCGGATTCCGTTTTTCTTTCCGTAACGCGCCAACCCCTTTGGAGTTCTTGCTTTCGGGACTTAACGAGCGCTTTATAGACTAAGGCGTAACCGGAATGCGTATATGAACCCTTACTTTACGAGGTTCTTGTTCTTGCTTCTCTTTTAGCTTATTAAAGGCGTTAGCTATTACCGCTTGTTGCTTTATAGCAGCTTGTTGCGTTTTGGCTGCTTTATTAGGTTAAGGGTAGGAGATCGAGGGTATCTTGTTTGAGAAGTTGAAATCTCGAAGTCTGTCGGTAAAGTATAATTAGTTTGCCCGCGGGAAACCCCTAATGGTAACTTCTCTCCCCTCTCATCAGGTAATTCTTTTTCTTCTTTGAGTTAGTTCCCGACCGATCTAAAAGCGCTTTCCTTCTTTCGGTTGTATCGAGGTCTATACCTATTCCCCTATCCTTTCTTTGTGGGTTGATCCTTTTACTAATTCCCAGATGAATCTCCGGTTTTTCGGGGAAAGGGACGAAGACTAAGGTTCTGCTTTTCCTTTTGGATGCCCATTGGCGAGTGTCTTAGTAAGCCGTAGACCTTCCATTCTGTATTGCGTAACCATAACCTATGTTGGTCTATCGGGCTCTGTCCTCCTATTCGAGCAAGGCTAGGGTTTTTCTTTCTTGGTTGAGGCCCTCTTGTGTGACTTGAGGCTTGAAATGCTCTTTCCACTTTCTTTCCATTTCCTATTAGTGTGTTAGAGGGTCTTCCATCTGTCCTATCAGGTACCTTAACCTTGAACCTCTTTATTGGAAGGGCCCATTGCTTTTTGCTGGAGAATTTCACACTGCTAACCCAACTTCTTTTTCTGTCTTCCTTGACCTCTCAATTTCTTCTTTTTCTTTCTTGTTTTCGGTAGTACAGTGTCTCCCGGGTCTTGCTTGGAACTTTATTTGTTGTAGCTGCTTTCCGTAATTTTCCTTTTGTCCACGAGTGCAAACTGTTATTTTTTGTCTTATAGTTCGGGCAGGTTAGGTTTAGTTGAGGAAGGTGCTGGTAATAGGTCCATGGCATATTTATATAAAACAAGAGGCTCTTGCGTCCTGGTTAATGACGACGCATACCGGACTTTCAATCAAACGAAACCTTTAGATAGGTTAGTGGGTTGTAAGCAGGCTTTCAGTTATGATCTGAAGTCGGTCGATAGCTACTCCTACTGCAATTTATTGGGGGCTTCTTTTAAGCCAGCCCACAAAAGAATTCCACCTCGACTCCCCTAACGCAGAGAATCCATGAATGAAGGGGTTCAAACCATCTTATCTTCCGTGGGGTGCGGTGGAAGCTCAATTTCATTCACCTGCGCGTCGAAAGTGCTACGTCTTGTGGCGCGCAGGAGCGCACTTCCGTTTTCTACGCTCGTTTTTCAGCATTTTATGCCGGGCATCAAAATAAGCCCTCTAAAGAAAGGGCAGGCAAGTGGCATTAAAGAAAGAGCCGAAGGTGCGGGGTGTGAGTTACGCGTGCAAGATAGGGTTTATCTAAGTAGGAGGAGCAAGCGGAACGAAGCACCTCCTGGCCTCAGTTAGAAAGGTTATCTGCCCGGTCTTGCGCATTCAAGCGTTGAAAAGGCGGCCAACGAAGGGCTTTCCCGAGGGTATCTACTCGAGGTCGAAACCCGGTCTTTGGTTTTGTAAATCCCACTCGCTCCTGGCCATCATCGATCAGTTGGCATGGCGCACGAAGCCCGAAGAGAAACCATTCCCCCTCCAAATTGGAAACCGTAAAAGCGCAGAGAGAGCTCTCGTGGAGACAGGGGAGAAAGACGCTCATAAGGGGGTAGGGGAGGGAGGCCAAAAAGGAAAGAATGAGTAGTACCAGAGAGACATGTTACGAAAGAAGGAATCACCAACCAGAAACAAATACAAGTGACGAAGCCCTTAACTCCGCAACTGCCTTCGGGCGAGGGAATGACCCAAAAGAAAAATGAAAGAATAGACCAGAAAGAAATGCCGCTGACGGCATGGAACAACGGCAACTACTCGCTTCGATCCGAGAGTCACGAAGGAAAGATAGACTATACAACTAGAAATACGTACTTTCATGCTTCATGCTATGAGTCGAGAGAGAAAGAATTACTAGTGCTTAATTTGATGTTTAAGACATCTCGCTTCGCTTGCAAGAATAAAGGCCCTTACTTGTACACCTATTGTCTGCCTGCTTCCCATATCATATTGTTCATCGTACCGTACCTACTGAACTTAGCCAAATGAGCGACAAGTAGTGCGTGAGGAGGAAACGGAAACTTTGAGTTTTAAATGGGCTAGATCGCGCTCAACTAAGGTTTGATCACCCGGCCCCGATATGGAAGTGGTGTGGGATCCTACCGTTTAGGGAGATAAGCGGATGCTTGCTTGCCAGTCTGTTCGGTCTGCGGTTTGGTAACGACTGGGTAAAAACCCAGCCTTTGTCGTGCACCGTTCCGCTCGCCGGATCCGGCCGGTAAGAATGACGCATTTGAGTTCAGATTCACAGCCCAGAATGGATCCACATTCCGAGACGAACTCCGCCTCCGAGTGAGATATCTCAGTGGACTGAGAGGCAGTTTCGAATCCATCGTCCCTGTCCCTTTCCTTATCCGGATATGGGACAGCACGTTGGATCCGCCCTTCCACCTCATCCGCGATACATCGATGGCTCACCTCCCTTGATTGCGTATCACCATTGTGAACCTCGTTCCTGGGTGCAGCTACATGGGCAAAATGGGAACAAGGAGTCAAGGTCTCCCCTTCCCATATTGCTGTCATATCGTCTGGGGGTCGCCGGTGGAGGTTCGGGGTTAAACGGGTTAGTCTCCACCACCAGAGAAGGGTCGGTAGCAACCGTGGAGGCTGGGATGCCAGCTGGCGGTAGATGCCCATCATTCACGCCAGGTGTCTCCACCTGCATGATCCCCTCCACCCGACTGTTGCTAGTCAACTCAGACCCGTCCCCATACTGATCTCCAAGCAAGAATTCCTCAATATCTACGGTGGCTAGGGCTCTAAACCGCAAGCCAGCATTGGATTTCGGGCGAGTGTACTGATTGATGGTTTTACGGTTTTGAGACCGGTCCACAGGGGTATGCTGTTCTGCCGGTGCCATTGGATTGTAAACCTGTTCCTTCTGCACCTGTGGCCTTGTTACTGTTTTCTCCAGCCTTGTTCGCAGACGGGTTCGCCGGATTCCGGCGTCTTGGCCTAATCAGCTTAGGCGTCTGGATCCATGGTCCCAATCGGGGGGACGCGCACCTTTTGCTCGTCTCCTCCCCCTTAGCTTGGACCATGGGGGCAGCAGCATCAGAAGAGCAAGCAGCACTCGCATCGCTGAAATAACGTAACATAGATAGACCTGGAAATCTCACTTCCGGCCGGTGCGCCAACCCTTTTTCTTTTCTATCTATTGCAATTATTCGATTAAACTATGAAGATTTCTTCACTTTCCATAAGGAACTCAAAATGCCAATCTCTTATGTCACTGACACCAATCCAATTCAATCTCCGGAATGGAATAGATGGAATAGTTTGAAATAGAGCCACTGTTCCCTATGAAATGAGGCATGGAACGAAGACATACTTCAGTGCGTTGCGTTCCGGGAGTCGCGGAGGAGCTTTCAAATGAGGTAACCCCATCGCGTCAATAGAGAGTAGGATGGAAAGGGTCAATGCTTCATTAGCGATTCGACATGGACCAGCGAGTCAAGATTATGAAAGTCATCTTTAGCTTGAATTCCGATTCCAAGAAGTTTTCCAACCAGCAAACTATACGCGGACTACTTTCCGAGAAGGTTCAGTTCACAGCTAAGAGAAAGTCGTCCGCGTAACGCACATTTCGGAGAAAGGGGGATAGGGCCGTCATTTTAATATCGAATTGATGTGAAAAAATATTCATAAGGACGGGGGATAGGTGAGGAATGCCCTTCTCGATAGCCGCATAGCTTTTTCCTTCCTTATCCCGGACTCAAAAGGAGAAAGGAAAGAAGGTTGATATTGTCCCACGAAATCCACTTTGATCAAAAATTCCCCAGCTTTCCACCTGTGCAAAGAATGTGTGGCTACCTCGACCTTTTCGAAATCCATGTGAACAGTCGATAAAAATCCACTCAAAGATCTCCGTCAAAATCAGACTAATCGCATCCATCACTATCACATCCTCCTTATGAGGTATAGTGATTGGGCGCAGCTTTCCCGGTTTATTTGCTTTTGGAATGTATATCCTATGCATAGCATAAAAAAAGAATGCACCAGATCGAATTCTCTCCTTGATCTCAGAAACCATACAAAAAGTCAATACTTTTCTTAACATTGTCCTTCCAAAGTCTGTCGATTTGTTCAACCAGTTGATCCAGAAAAGTTCTATTTGGAAAGTCACTCATCTTTTTATTCTGCATAGCTTGATTCTTCATTATTTTCTTTCTTTGCTTTTTGGTATAAGAGCGAGTGAGTTAGGTTAGGCTAGTTTCGTCAGGAAGGAAAGAGAGGCGAGAGACTATAAGCGGTTTCCTTCATAGTGAATAGCCGGGCTGCTAAGCAAGAGAGAGATCCCATCTGTAAAGAGGCAGGCAAAAAAGCCGGTGTAGGAGAGGAGAGCAAGACGAAGCAGGCCTCAACTAAGCAACAGACCATAGAATCCCTTCGTTCGAAGACGAATACACTTTTGCCATAGAAGCACCTTACTATGGAAGAAAAGCTGGCTGACGACGTGCCCTTCTTTCTCCATCCATTGACTGTCCACTGCTTGCTGCTATCAGACTGTCTTGGTCTTTGCTTCCTGCTGCCCTGACTATGAGAGCTCTGTCTGCTCCTCCTGGAAAAACAACCCACCCAAGCGTACGTACTGTCCATTTCATTCAAAGACAGGGGTGGCATTGGTCGATCAGAATCCAGCAGCCTGTAGTGAAAGAAGAAGGGAGTGCTAGACCCTGCCGAGAGAAAACTACCATAATTCTGTCATTCTTTCCAAACTTTAGCAAATTGGTCTTGTGTTGGGGGTCATTCAATCAGAGTGGGAAGCAGACAGCGGTTAGGAAAGAAGAGTGCGGCAAGAATTGGTCTTTCAGTTGGGGTTTTGTCTTCCGGTTGAAGAAGGGGACTCTATGAAGTCAGTGGGAAAGGGGGGACCCTTCCCCCTTGCTTGCTCCTTTCCTGGCTTGTGGACCATGACCTGCTACTCAACACTCGGGACCTAGCCCTTCTGTCCAATGAAAAGCAATCCTTTTCTGCTTCCTATGACTCTCACTGACAGGATTGTGAGACCACACCACTGGAACAAGGAGGGGGCCCCCCCTGATTGAACGAGCTCAGATCAATCTTCCCTGTCTGTGGTGGAGTCAGACAAGAGAAAAGTAGATCTGTCATGGCATGGTCCATAGATCTTTGAGAATCGAGGTCAGGAAGGAAAGTCAGCGCTTCCATTCAAAGATTCGAGGATGAACGATAGATGAAAGTAGCCTGCCTAGAGTAAGAGTAGAGGTGTGTGCGAGAGAAAAGAAAAGGAGCAGAGCCAGCGGGAAGAGAGGCAGAATCACAGTGATGGGAAGCGGTGAGGGAAAAAGGAGCTGAGGCTCGATCAAAGACAGGGAAAGGGGGAGTGTGAGGGGGTGCGGATTGAAACTCGGATGACTAGTCCTTCATCATGAGTCACTGAAAGACCATAAGCAGAAAGATACTGTGATAGGGCGGGCAGGCTCTTTGTGTCAAAACAGTCATCTTCTTCTTGTGTGCATCTCTTTTTTTTCGGGTAGAACCATTGGATTCCCATGACTTTCTTCAGCATTGACCCGCGGGAAATGAAAGTGATTCCACAACTCTCACTAACTAGCCTGAGCCAAATTGAGCGAAGCCTATTCTTTCTTTTTCCATCACTGACTCTTAGAGTAAGACGCCTTGTCGCTAAGCCTGAATTCTAAAACTATGGTAGAGAAGCGGTACGAAGTTGCAAGTCCGGGTAAGGAACAACGCTAGACGTTAGAAGTAAGGTAAGCTATTGAGCGAAGTTTAGCCCGACTAAGGCTTAGCTCATCAAGTCGTTACTCTCGGGTCCCTTGCTTTAATTAAGTAAGATGAGGTTCGCTACACTAGCCTTCCTAAGCCGACGGGAAGTGCCAAGGTCGTGTCGAAGTGGTATCGTATATAAGAGGGAGGCTGCTTTTCTCTTTTATAGAAGAGTTCTTTCTTTCGAACCATCGGTACTCGTGTACCATTGCATAGGTCACTACTTTACCTCCGTCAGCGGTGTACACGTAGCTCCTCGATTGAGCTAGTCACTCACTGGCTATAGGGCGCATAAGTCCCAAATAGGCTGCTTAGTTGATAGGGTGGGCAAGACTAGCGTGACTAGCAGCACTAGCGACAACGAGCGTCACTTTGTTTGAAAGTCAGACAACAGATGAAAAGGAAGAAAAAGTAGAGAGGAAGGAGGGTTGGATGAAGGAAACAGGGGGAGGCAAGGAAGTAGTAGACATTAAGAAGAGGAGACAACCAGCTCTTGGACTATAATAAATAGAAAATGCGCGTCGCGTGCTCGATCTAATGATCTTGGACTTTCTTTTTTACTGTAACTAAACTAAAAAAGAAAGAAGAGAAATAACTGGGAGTTGGCGCCTACATAACAGGTTGCTTGCTTACCAAGCCGTCCTGGCAAGCTCCTCCAGTTCGATTATTATTCTTGACTTAACTTATTATTCAAAAAACTACTAACTATCAAAATGAAAGACGATCTAGAATCTACCCAAGAAGATAGAGAGTCCCACATACGAGAAAAGGTCAAAAATGGAGTTGAACCAAGTAACATTGCAAAGGCATAATGATAGTAGGGTCGGGATATCCCCGCCCTCCGAACCGGACGTGAGGGTCTCCCCTCATCCGGCTCTCCGCAGGGGAATCTCCACTCACTGCTTCCCCTAATATCCTCCCTTTACCACATAATGGGGGTTTACAGGAGATCCCAGAGGCTCGCTCGGAAAGGCTGCTATACCATACATTATTTCTAAACTACAAAGAAATAGTTGACTTTAGTACTCACTAGACTCACTAGTTGTAGTCCGTCCGGCTGCTCTTGCTTAAATCATTACTCTTCATTCTCCCGTGCTCTAGCAATTGCGCTCCCTAGACCACTACCATGTAGTTAGGTAGGGACAAGAAATCCGTAGTTACGGGAATAAGGGAATGAGTGGGGATCCTAAAAATGCATTTCGAAAATCAAATCCTTTCTTTCCATAGATGTATATGGTCTGAGACGGTACAGTACTCTACGAGAGGAATGCCATGGGATGGATGGTAGAGGGCTGCCTGCGCCCAAAAGCGATGATTCACTTGTCCCCTTGTCCATAGGGACCTCATGGCATACAACCGCCACGACTCCTGCGTTATAGCCGCCCCTTTCTCTTTTTCTTTTGACTGCCTCGTGGACGGACGAAAGAAGGGAAGTTACAGAACGGGGCAGTGAAGGCTCGCGAAGTAGACAGCAAGCCCCCACCCACTGTGTTGCCGTAGCGCGCCCTACTTCCATAAGGGGTAAGGGGCCCTCGCTGACGGATGGGATTCATTCACTTGCATTCCTGCTAGCACTACAAAAAGCTCCGGTCTTAACGCCCTTACGGAAGCTGTGCAGCCTTTCCTCGGGTTCGTAGAGTCGGGTTTCCCGTTTACCCACAACGGAGGAGCCGCCCCCACCAACCAAAGCAGGCAGGCGGCCACGGTTCATAACGCACTCTTCGCACAACAGATCCACTTTGAAGTTGACTTATTCGCTCGGCCAATCGTCGGAATGTGTACGAGATACCATAAGGGCCCAATATCTCAATAGCACCCTTGTCTAAAGCTTCGAATGAGACTGAATATCCGAAACGCAGGAACGATCTGACTAGAAAGTCATTCAAAACTTGATCGAAGAACCAGCGTTTATTGAAGAAGCAATAGAGTCGATTACAAAAAGTACTAGTTTTCAGTAGGAATTGATCCGCTACGGGATTTACATTATACGCTAGAGAAGCACCTGAAGTACTAAACAGAATAGGTATTAGTTTTGTAATGGTTGGAGCAGCAAACTCGGATTCGGCAAGAATCTCATTTTTTGGTAGTACGAAGGGGGAATTGGCCCAAAAATGGGATAGGGGTAAAGACGCTGCCGGGCTTAGGCGGCTTACTCAAGTTCCCCGCGAACCGCGCGAAATGGTCGCCTATTACACGGCTCACAAACTCTGCCTGGGGTGGGGTACCTATTCTCTTATTCGTCGGCGGTACGGCGCACGCAGGGCCTCGGTTTGCTGCGTGGACTTCCTACAGAGTGCAATGGAACCCCGGGCGCCGGAGGCGGACAGTAGAGTATAGCCAAGAGGCTTTCGTCGTCCGTAAAGGACCTAAGAGAAGACCGTGCTCCGAAGTACACTGAGAGTTTTGTTTTAAGAACACTTGACCTTACCCCCCATGTCTAGGTGGAATCGGCAAGATTGAACCGAGGCCCGCCCGGCGGGGGACAACCAGACCAACCAGTAGGCTTTCTTTCCGTCCTCCCAGGGCCCTGAAAAAGAAAAATGCAAAGGGGCGTCCCAGGCAGTGGTCCAATGAGAAAGAAAGACAGGAGGGCTCGTGGTCGGGCGAATTCCTGCTGGAAAAAAGGAAGGGAGTCACCTGAGCTACGCGAAGGGAAGGAAGTCGTGGGCTGAGCCGATAGCTGGGCTGGGTACGATGATGGGCGAGAGAGGGAAAAAACCAGGATGGATCGGGAAAAGAAAGAGCCTGGGACCGATTGCACTTTGGAGCGAACTTTCCCTCTTTCAAAGAAATTCGATCGCTGTTGGCTGAACACTAGCTATATGAGCCGTGTACGTCTTTTCCGTTCTTGCTCTTTGGGATTTCTCCCTTTCATTTCAAGCATCCCCTGCATGAGATTCGACTTTCTCATATGATCTTTTATAACTACTATTTTTTAAATCGGTGGCTATCGCGGAAGACTCTATCTTTACAGGCTTTTCTTCCTCTTCCTCTATTGTTGGTCCTTGAACTCACATAAAGTATTTCGCTCGTACACTCTCTAATAGGCCTTACCCGTACTCGTTACAAGTATGGAACTCTACTGGTCTCGTTTCAATTTCATCCAAACCTCGCATAAAGTATTTCGCTCGTTTGGTCTCCTGTCTCCGAACCTGGTTTGCACTTGTAAGACTCAATAACTCCTACGAGAACGAAGAAAGATTTAGCTATTGCAAACATAGCACTTCGTTTGGGATGCTTCACAAACATTCATCTGAACCTTCAAACTGCACTGGATGAAATAGCAGCCTCTTTTCGAACAGCGTATTCTATTCTCTTATTTCCTAAGACAGGTTTCCTCTCCCCAACCTCTAGTCGAATCGAGCAAGTGGTTCTAAACACCAGACTCTTACGAATCAGTGATCTCATATCTTACTGGAGGAAAGCTTTCTATTCCCTATATAGAAAATAGTTGAACTGTTGACAAGATAAAAGCAAGAAAAGAATAAGATTTTGGTTTACTAACTCAAGCTTTTAACATTATTTCAAAGACTTTTTTAAGACTTTCACTTTTCGGCTTTTTGTGATTTGTTGAGGGACGAGGGCAAAGATTGAGTCCCAGTAGGAATGTTCCTTGAATCCTGATATTTTCCCGCCCCCCTTCCTCTTTTTATTTCTCATGTTCGGTACGTATAGAGAAGGATTCCACTTTCCCGGTTACACCAGTGCTATCACGACGCGGATCACTCCTTCAATTCCGCCTCCGGACTTAAAACATAAGGAAGTCCCACCTGTGGTCTACACCACAATTCTGCAACACAGCCAACGACACTTATTCTTTCGTTCGCCTGATTACTGAAAATGGAAAAGCTCTTAGCTGAGGGCCCTCAAACGTATATCAGTTCAAGTAAAGGGTCTCCAAAACCCGTACATCGACCTTGTGCCACCAGCAGCCCCAGTTCTCGCACTTCGACTCCACTGGATTGGATCTCCAACTGAGTGAGCACATCGCTCATTTTCTTTGGTCCAAACTTTTCGAAAAGTGGTATAGCTCCGGATCAAATGGACCTTCAACGCTTCTACAGCACTAAAAAGAGAGCGTCGGCATCCTCATTGGTTGACTCAAACTAGAGAAGATTTCCCACCTTGTACGCGCTATAATATATAGGCTTTCTATGAAAGGATCAGCTGACAAAACAGAAAGGCTAACGCACCTGGTTCATGTCTATCGAAGAGGGATCTCAGATTGCGCTTGACCGCAGACTCGTAGCATGGGTGATTTTTCTTCATTTTAGGTGGACAGCTCGTAGTCTTCGAAAAGGAAGGTTTTCTTCTTGCCAAACTCTGTCATGCCCGTCCTCCTTTGAGTTTCTAAAACCAATATCCCCTTCTCTTTTTCCGTCTTCTTCTCTGCCGAAAGGAAAGACAAAGGCGAGGGAGTCCTCGGATGGGGAAAGCCACGATTGAGAGGTCAGATCACACCATCCTCATTGATCCAACTCGGGTTGGTATGCACACAAAGAGAGACCCTACCACATGTGTTTCAGTTTGAGAGCCAAAGCACCGAACGTATCTTAACCTTTGCAGCCTCCACGGGAAATCGGGAATTAGCTCAAGCGAAGGCTTCTCCTTCTCTCTAACTCCCGTATGAAGAAAGAGTTGGACGTAGATTATTAGCATCCCGCCTTTCTTTTTGAGGAATAAGAAAATTCTTATTACTTTAAGAACAGGACTTTCAAAGGGATCTCAAATAGTAGATGTTTGCTAAGCTCTTTATGAACGAAGTGAGACTCTGACGGTCGGGTAGAAGCATTAACTTTCTGTCTGTCTATTGGCCCGTTGAGGAGGTTAACGACTACAATGAGTGAGTAGCCCCCGCGTTGAGGAGAAATCAGAGCTGCGGCACCCTTCATTCTGGAATTCGTGCTTTCATGCCTGATTGGAGCTCATTGGCTCAGCAGGAGGAGGAGAGGGTGCAGGGTTTTCTCCCGAAGGTGAAGTCGGGGAGCGCATGGCACTTGCTTTCTACTAAACCTCCGACTTACGATCATTTTCCTTTCTTTGGCTTAGCATGCTATCCGAATCAGACTTCCACCATGTCATAAAACCGGGATAGGATCTACTTTGGAAGCTGTTCAAGAGGTTCGCCATCTATGGGCGCTCAAAACAGACTATGTTTCCAGAAAACAGACTTTCTTTAGAACATAGTTTGGTAAGTATAGTATGGTGCACTGCTATGATAGAAAGTAGGATGGGACGGATGACCCCACGGGGGACATCCTAAGGCTCTAGAATCTTCTTAGGAAAGAAGTGAAGTTAGCTTGGATGAGAGATCATTTCAGTTAGCGAACACAAGCTGGAGAGTAAGACGGGGTTCAGTTTGAGGATATGAAGCTGCCCCCTCTCTTGAGATTGGAAGTTAAGTTCAGTTTTGATGTCGACTCCTCGAGTGAAAAGCAGTTAGCTCAGGTAGCTTGAACTATTCTCTTCGGGTTTGGTCGAAATAAAGTAAGCTAGTACAAGGTACACTAAAGCAACCCCTGAAAGCACTTTTCTTTTCACCTTTCCGATCAGGGCAAGATAGATTGGTTTTGATTCGCGTGGAGCGGGATAGCTGAAGTTGGTCCCGAGCTACAGAGCTTCCATACTGTTCGAGTTGAGCAAAGGAGTGAGGCCTTTTAATAAGACTTTGCTTGGCTCCATGAGGTAAAAAAGAAAGTGGATATGAGGGTACATTTACTATAGTGTAGTCAATTCCTTTGATGTCTTAGCGCTCATCTCTCTTTCATTTTTGAGTCGTGTGACTTGAGTCGTTCGGATCATTTATTGAAGTATGAACCGGGATAGAAGGCTGGTAGTTCATCATCCGGGAATGAAACTGGATCGATTGGGCTCGGGGGCGTGTTATGGGAATATGGTCCTTATGCCCTTTACTCTGTGAGTTAAGAGCTCCATCAAAATGTAACGTACACATCGGCTCACTAGGAGCTTCACGCATGAACATTAGTTCCTCATCTGGAAACTCCAAACGCACAGGTTCGCACACTGGCAGAGGATGATAGGCTAGGTGTTCTGCTATGGCATAACCTTTAATGGCTTTCTGGGGTGATGTCAAACTGCCTTAAGAAAGCCATCGGACTAAGCGATCAGTAAGGACAAGCTTGTCTAAGAGGTACTTGATTGGATCCATCTGCGCTATCAGTTTCACTTCATGGGCTAGGAAATAGTGTTTCCATTTTTGGGCCACCGCTGCACAGTTCTTCTCCATGGGCCTTTCCGCGTCGTTAAGCAACTTGGAGAGGTAGTACACTGCACGCTCTCTCTTCTCGTCGTCATGTTGGGCTAGGACCGCTCCTACTGAATCCTCGGTGGTCGACACATAAAGGAGGAGTAGGCGACCCTCTACTGGTGGCATCAGGACCGGGGAATGAAGGAGGTACTTCTTAAGCTCGGCGAAGGTCAATGGTATGTCTTGTCACGTCATGCCATGTGCTTAGGTTCAATATGATTAAGAAAATGAACCTCCGTCACCCGTCCTTTCTCTTCTCGGCTGATTGAGGGTAGAGGATAAACCGACGGTCAAGTCTGGTGGACCTAGAAATAGAAAGTACCTAGGTCCATCCAAAAGAAAAATCAAAAACGAGCCCCCAAAGCACGACAAGAGTGGCAAAGTCCCCACAGGGGGAAAAGTGCCCTGGCCGTATGCGTGCAATCCCCTTCAGTTGAAGTGGCCCAAGTTACAAAGTGAAAACAACCTCTCACGCCCTAACCAAAGTGGGAACTGGGAAGCTAGACAAAGCCTAGGGGCTAGGGTAGGGCAAGAAGCTTTCTAATTCTTTCTTCCCTTCTCATTTCGTATATAAGAAAGAGAGGAAGAGAATGCAAGTTGGGAAGGATTAACCTGATTGATTGCCCTAAGGAAAGCAAGGCCCTTCCCCATAAGGCCCATCTACGCTGCACCAAAGGCTCCGAAGGAGTTATCGACGACCAGCTAGTCACTATCTTGGCTTCTGACGAAGAAGTGGGCTCAAGAAAGGTAGAAGATTTGAACCTCTTTGTCATTTTCTTACATGGAGTTCTTATCTATTCTTTTATATTAAACGAAAATACTACCTAAGCGGCAGCCTCCCAACTTGAGGCGTCAGCCAGGGAGGTAGTTTAGTTTGGCTGCTTGTACAATACCGAATGTGAAACATCTTCAGGTGAGTGAACTGGATTAGCCACATACTCTCCATTTACTGTAATTTCCTCGAACGTCTCTTACAGAGATCTACTTGACTTTTTTCTTTTATCTCGGAACTGGCTATTCAAAAATGACCATTGAGTGAAAGCATTACCCCTGGTTTTAGCTTTTCTTCAGGACATTCATTTCGCACGAGTGGAAGTACCCGATTTTACACACTCGAATAAGCGCTGCTCTAACTTATTAATTTCATCTCATAGATTGATTGATTCACTAAGTCTTCTTTGAATCACAGAAGTCATTTTTCTTTGAGTGGGTGTGCTAGAGAAGGCTTGTGAAGAAGTAGGATCTCTGTCTTCTCGTCTTCTCATTCTCATCATCGAAACTATTTATTTATATTTGTAGAATAGGTGACTGGAGGATGAGGTTCACCAGAGGATAAAGATTTTGAGGAAAGAGAAAGCGTGGAATTGTCTTCCCAAAGCCCTAAACAAGAAAGAGGGTTTCATCAGAGAATGATTCATCATAAAAGGAGTCGAAACCAGAAGACGTCTTAACACGAGGAAAGTGGCCACAGCAGACCAAGCCCCCAAAGAGGTTTCCGAGCTCAAAGACGCTCCCCCAGAGCTGGAAGATGGAGGGCAAGCCACTGTCGATGAACTAGTATAAGTGAACCTGGATACAGATCAAGAACCCAGGCCAACCTACGCCTTCAAAGAAAGCCTTTTTTCGATAGTTCTTAGAGGTGAACTAGAAAGAAAGAGGAGCACAGGTACGAAACATAGCTATTCTTCTCTAGAAAAGGATGGTTAGAAGGCAAGGTGGAGTGATTCCAATTTCCAAGCATAACGGAAGAAAGGACGATTCGTAGCATCTGAGATGAGAAGGTCTTGTTTCTGTCTCTCTGGCTGTGGCATTCCTAAGGACCGTATTCAAAAAAGCATTTATGAAAACGGCCAGAACAACGGATTTTCTTTGCTGCTGCTCGACCTTTCGAACGTGATGTATGGGAGTATTGACATGAGAAGCTCGTTCGCCCTACTTAGTCTTACCTAGGAAGTGGAAAATACATTCCCGTTTACAACCATATTATTGGATGCCTATTCTGATACGGAGGGACTCCTTCTCTTTCTGTTTAGGAGATGAAAAAAGGTTGAGGATTTGGTAAATGTTCCAGGAGAGGGTGAATTTCTTGAGTATAGACCTTGCTTGTGGAAAGCCATTTGAGCTAAAAAGCATAGAATGGATTCCGCTCTTTGCCATACATCTGCGGGAACTCACTTGACATAGATCTGGAGCGGCACATGGTCTCACTACCGTTGACTGGGGCTATCCCTCTGTCTAAGACCTCATGGTGATGAAGAAAGACTCGCATCTCTTTCACCTTTTCTTTCTTCCGGTAGAGGTGAAGGGCCCATCTGAGCAAGAAGCCGATCCGGTGCAAGTGCCACTGTACGCGTCACAGAATGAGTGGGCAAGAAGGCTTAAATGAACAATCACGGACAGACATGACACGATAGGAATGAAAGGACAGGATGGTAAGCAGGAGCATAACATTGACGATCGGCCCGCCTGATGGGCATACCGCACCTCAGTCCGCACTCCCACAGGGGCAAGGCCATATTCATTGGTGCCAGTAGCTTTTAGATCTTCAAAGCGGTCGTGAAATTCTGGAAGAAGGCGAATCTTACCTTTTTTTAAGTATCCTGCTATCAGCCAAGGTCCTTGGACATTAAAACCAAACCGCACAAGCTCAGCCCACAGCCTTCTCCTATATGACTATTAGATGCATACGCTACAGTGAAAAGAAAATCCTTATCTTAACAAGTCAAAATTCTTATATAAATAAAGTGGCTATCTTCCTTCAAGTGAGAGAGAGGATCGAGAAAGCCCAAATTTCACGAAAACCGGTCTCCGGTGGTTAAGAACCTTTCTTCACTCTATAAGCCTTCCACCACCCACTGGATTTTCTTCTTCGTAAGGGAGGAATATGTGTGTGTTGTATATAAATATTGGACTTTCGATGATTTTCATCAAGTCACTGAAAGAAGAACTTTCATCAGTTGAAGGAGGCGGAGCCTGAGGGCGGATCCCACTGGAGAGGAGAGTGAAGACTGCGGGAGAGGCAGGTCCGGCTTTCTGCAATAGGGAGTCTTCGGAACGCCACACTTTATGAGCTTTCCCGCTCGCTTTCTGACACTGCCCTTTACCTGAGCACTGTGACGCAGTCGGTCAAGTACAGTACAGGGTTTCAGCTAGTGTTTACGAAGTCTTATATTATATCTAGGACTTATGAAAACTGACAACTACTAGGCAACCACAGGAATTCTCGTAGTTAAGGGTCGTGGAAGAATTGGGTTCAATTCCCGTTATAGGCGATGTGGCGAAAAATACTGGTTCAACGAAACCATGCCTGCATTCAAATTTAAAACGTGTCGTCTACTTCCAGGAAATGTTTGGAACAGAGAACTCTTAATAATACAACGCCGCATTCTCCGAAGATTGAGGAACAAGAGGAGATCTATGAAAATCAATCTTTCTCTGAGAGAAAATCTAAACAGTAACATCAAATCACAAACTACACGAAAGTTGCCCCTTTATTATGGGGATTTACCCATAAGGGAGATGTACAGAGGAAGAGAACGAAAAAAAGGATTTCTACTCAATCAAGAAACAAGATCGGACGTGATTCCGGTTCGTCTCCATTTTCGTGACACTCTTCCTCAAGCAAGGCAGCCGATAAGTCATCGAAGGGTTTGTGTGAATAATGGACTGGTAAGCATTACTCATTTCAAAATATCCCACGGTGATCTAATATCTTTTCAAGAAAGTGACGCGAGAACCCGCGGTGAAGAAATAAGGAGATCTTTCTATATCGACATATCCGTTGAGAAAATCTTAGGAAAATTCCTGCCGGTCAGAATGTGGAGAAGAACCAAAACTGAATGGTTCCGCCTACTCAAAACTCAGAGGGGGTGCCGCCTACTACTCAAATCCCGGTTTTTGCAAGAGTTGCGTTCTTCTATGCAAGAAGAAGACTTAGAAAGAACAAGATCCGCAAAAGTATGCTTAGGCAGTTCCTTCGCTGAGCACAACAGAATGAAGAGGAATTTGTTTCATTTGAAATACTTCTTATTATCGAAGAGAAAGAAGGGGAAAAACCGAAGTCTTCCTACTCGAACTTTTGTTTACAAGTCTTCTTTATATAGTAATTCGACCTATTGCTCCGGATCCCCGTTTACTAGGAAGATAAGAAGAAAAAGAATCGAACTACCTACTCATTATTCGGAGGTGAATCATAGAACACCAAAAGCTGTGGTATCTTACGGACCTAACATAGGTCACATCCCTCACGACATAAGATTGAAAGATCCAAACCTTCCTCTTCGGAGCGGAAACGGACGTGGCCAAAACATATAAAAAAAAAAGATCGGCCTTGTCGCTCATAGGGACATATCTATCCGGATAGAGGTGCGTCTAGATCGATTCATAGATGGATCTCTCTCTCTATATAGATAGGTATGGTATCTCCGTGGATAGAGATAAAGATAGGGATCCCATTGTTCTAAATGAAAAAGAAAAAGTGCACTTATTAACTATATCTATTTCGTTTTTTCATTCATTTTTTCCTTTATTCTTCTTTCTTGCCTTTTTTACTAGGTTTTTTTCTATTTTGACTGACTTAATAGAGGAGCGTAGACGAGCGAGCAGAGCCCAGGAAAGACGGAAGCCCGTCATAGAGCAGTCGACTAGAAGTAGAAGACTGCTGGCCTGAGAGAAGGCAGTCTCTCTCGGGAAACATGGCCCAATTTCTCTTCTTTCTTTTCACACGGGGGGAATAAAGCAGACCATGAACAAGGATGAAACTCTTTTTCTTTTGACAAAGGCGAAGATCAAAGATTTTTTTAGGTTTGTTATTTACTACCACTACTAAAAAATGAAAAAAGAAAAGAAAATCTCTCTCATTTTTGAGTAAAGTTCTTGACAAGTCCCAAGTGGAGGAGATTAAGAGGTCCTTAATGAATGGAATTCTTCCTTTCAGTTCTCTTCTATGTATCGATCATGGATTCCTAAATCACATAAGCCGGGGGAGATGCGACCTATTACACAGCCCCATAAGGCTGACATCATTGTCATGGATGCGGCTCGGGGACCTCAAAGGGATGCTTATTTTATCCACGTCTATACCGTACCATCTCTTCCGGAAATCGCTTTCGTGTGTATACCTGAATCTAAGGATGCTCTGATTTAGACAGTCCTAACACCGGTCAAATTCATTTTTCTTTCGGTTCCTTTGGGGGCTTTTTATGAAGAGGGTCAAGTTCAATCTTTATTACATTTATCTTTCCTTGGGGACAATCAGTCGTACCCGTCTGCTGACCAAATTAGAGCCAATTATAGCTCCTAATGAGTTTTTTCGCGTCTTGAGACTGGCTCAGTGCTTGATGGTCCGTGTACACTACGAATCCTTTGGCAATAGATGGTGTTGAACATTTCTCAGTGCTCTCACCATTGAGTACAGTTTTGGATCATACGTGGAGTCATTTTGCTGGGCGTCGTCCAACTTCGAGCTCTAAAACCTCACTGGTCTGCCCTCCACCGCTCCCTGAACATGAAGGGGCAACTAGCACTTCCACCCGCATAGGAAATTTGGAAAGCTAGCCTTAGCCCAGGAAGGCACCCGAAAGCGCTACAAAGAATATCGATTATGAACAGGCGCTGGAGTAGTCATACGGTTCCTTCAACTCAAGAAAAAGTGGGACAAGCCAGTTAGCGGAAAGAAAGCAATCGCCATCATATCTTCATATTAGGCCTTCCAGCGGCAACCATCCCAAAGAAATTGTTGTATCGAACAGTCACACTGCAGAAAAGCCAGAAGGAAAGGAAAAGCCCAAGGCAAGTGCCAATGAAGAAACCTGCGAGCTGACGATACGATAGACCACGTTCATCAAGAAGATCATCAAGTCTTGGAATAGGATAGGGGTACTTCACCGTTGATCGCACGGCTGTCAATACACATGCGCCTAGTTCCATCCTTCTTGTTCCCAAGGTACAGAACATTGGCTCATGGACTCTCGAACCATAAGCTCTGAAACTTGTCTTTGCAGTCCTCATCCGGACTGCTTCTGTAAGCTGGCTTATTTGGAAGGGCAGCACCTGGAATAAGAGAAAGATGGTGCTCAATTCCTCTTAGAGGCACATTGTCACCCTCTTCAACCAGAAATCCAATTCAGACTTATTCCTGAGCTTCCTCAATCTGTGATTTGCTCAAGACCTTACTTTCTCTTTCAAACTGACCTTTAGGGATCTGTTGTGGGCTGAGAGGAGCCAAAGTAATGCTCTTGCCATCAAGAATAAGTGTTCTTAAAACCATCATGTACTGTTTTCCTATCAAAGAGCCATGGTCTTCCAAGAAGGATATGGCTAGCACTCATAGGAAGAATATCACAAAGTGGTAAGGCTTGCCTGAAAGAAGAGCTTGTTTAGAGACTTTTACCTCACTCTCCTTGTTAAGCCATCTTACTTGTAAGGATGAGGGTGACTGGTTGTATGTAATCACAAATTTTCAACAAGAGTTGTTGAAGCCCTCCGTCAACGATCAGATCACATACCTTACCCTGAATGGTACATCTGGTTTCCAAATTCTTTTTTCTTTGCTCTTCATCACAATCTTTCTGCATATTTCATTTAATGGCCTCCGAATCACAAGCAATTCGCCTTCGTCAGCATATACAATAAAAGGTTCATTCTCTGGTTCTTAAAGTCTTCATGTTCAGAATTTTCTTCAACAAGTTCTTGTATAGCTTGGTTAGGGCATGATGAAGTGGCCATGACCGAGACATTTGAAGCACTTGATCTGGTTATTCTTCTTTTGAAGTTGAGTGGCAACCTCCGGCTCCTTTTCTTTCTTTGACGCCTTCCGCTTTAGCCCTTTGGAGAACTTTCCTTGTTAGGAATAGAGCCTTTATCACCAATTCGTTAAGTCGATCTTCTGGACACCTTGAGTTGCTTCTCCACCTTGGTAGCCAGTTTAATGACATATGAAAAGGAATAGAAGTGCTGCAACCTCACCATATTGGCAATTTCTTTGTTCAGTCCCCCGTTTGTTCTTGTGGTTCATTCAAATTAAACCTCAACATTAGAGTCGAAACGAACATAATCTTCCACACAACGAAAGCATTGCTTCAGCCCTTGTAGCTTCAAGTACAGATCTTGCTTGTAACTATCTGGAGCGAATCGTTTCTGCATCTTCGGCTTCATCTTGATCCAACTCTTTATGCCACGCTTGCCATCGCCTTTTCTTTGAGCTTTCCAGTTTTCCCACCATAAAGACGTCAGTCGCAATGCAGCCATCTTGCATCTTTTCTCATCTGAGTAGCGAAGAAATTTTGTCTACGCTTTGTACCCGGAATGAATCTGGAGATGATCTACCGGCTTCGCTACCTGACAACTCAGCCAGCAAGTAAACTACCTTAATCCCCTGAAGTCAGAATTTGGAAGCTCAGGAGCAAGAGTAACTGTAGTTTCTACGGCAAGGGGAGCTAGTCTCGTAACTGCGGGCAGTTCGAGTGATAGTTCTTTACAAGACAGATGGGAACTGTAGCGAACAAGTGTGCCCTGAGTGGAATCCTACTTATACTCTTTCTACGTCATTGGCAGGACGGGTGCCAAGTTATTATACGCTAGGCAGCTAAGCCAGTAGTAGTTCAGTTCTGGTCAGGGCATGAAGCTACAGGTTCTATTTGCGGTCGTGAGACAGAGGTCAGAGGCAACTTGTTATATGGGTAGCCGTGCGTGTTAATGGATCTTCTTCTATACTAGCAGTAGTGGGTGAATCGGTTTCTTAGGTAAGGTTGACTTTCTTTAAACGATTAGAAGGATAAGCACGGTTATTGCTCTTTGTCCCAACATTCAGCCTACTAACTTGCTCGTTAGAAGTAGTTAACGAACGGAAATAAGGCCATTCTTTGTCTAGATGCCTTTCAAAAGGGCTGTTTTCAGGTCTTCGTGGTCTCTTGGTTTTTCTGTTCTCGTGGGGGAAGGCGGGAATGGCACTGCTCTTTTTTATTTAGCAACTGCTTATTGATGATATTCTTGACTTTCTTTCCGCTGTAGCTTAGTTCTGGATAGATGGGTTGGGTTAACACACAAGTACGCCCACGCTCTGAGAGTGACCCGACCTTGGCACGTTCCTTCACTCAGCAATAGCGCCCCACAAGTATGCTTCCCGCTTACTCGAATTCCCAAGCTGGAAACATCCAGTTGCTTATTATAGGATAGGATGCACTTCCCGACCGGTGAAAGGAAACAGCGAGATCTCCTTTCCTGTAGGCTTCTCCTGTGCTTAGTTCACCTAGCAGGGAAAGAAGCGGAGCCGTGCAAGTAACATCGTGAGCGTGAACAGAGGTTATAAAGAGTTAGCTTGGGAACATGCCAAGCCCTTAGCCTTAGTTGGAAGCTAAACCAAAGCGTCGCTTGTAGGCTCGTAGATCAAGCTATTGTTCAGGTCCGGAACAGTCTCGTTCGAACATCTGATTCACCTTAGGCATATTAAGAAGAAAAAGCACTTCACTTCAAATAAAATGGCTAAAGTTTGCATGCCGGAAACTGGAACTGCACCGACATCGAAAGAAAGGCCAACAACTGACTCGCAAGTCAGTATACTGGAAATAGAGTATAAACCGGTAAATATGCTAACTGGGCAGGTAATATGCGCAGGAGTATTCTTTTTCTAAACTTACAAATAGGGGGCCCTCTAATATAATAAAAGAAAGGATCTACTAAATTCAGCGAGTTGTGCCAAAGGATAAAAACGGCCAGATGCAAGCATTGCTATATTTGAAAAAGAAAAGTTTGTGTGACCTAGCGGGTGGGACATTGATCCAAAGCTAGAGTACGGTACGAAGCAGGGACCTACCGTATTGATACTCGCCAAGTGGTAAGGGAGGAGTGCAAACCGGGCAAAGCGTCGTCAGTCCGTGTGAAGAAAGTCATTGCTGCTGGGTAGCTTTTATTTGCTCTTGGTCTGCTGTGAAGAAAAAATGCTTTTCTTTAGCGACAGGATCATTAGGATTATCCTGGAACTATCGCTTTCCCACATTCAATCAAGACAGATGAAGATATGATGTAATCTAACTACCTTTAATTAGAAAACGACTTTCTTTGCAAAGTATGAGAGAAAGAAAGCAGAAAGAGATGACTACCAAGAATCCTTGTATGTAAAGGTAGAAATACGCAGATTCGGGATGTAAGAGACAGTAGCTCACAGAGCTCATTATCTCTATCCCACTTCTTTGTCGATGTGTTAAGCATATCCAAAGTCTTCCTTCTGGCCATCCATCCCTTGTTTTTTTCTACCTTCTCTTCTCCTTCGGACCCTCACTCGACTCGAGATAGCCTATCTATATAATAGGAAATAGCAAGTGCTTGAGAATCCGCTGTGAGGAAATGCGCTCTTACTGATGTCATTAAGGGCGAGGAAGAAGTCTCCAACGAACAGGTTTAGCGTAGTCCAGAAGGGCAGGGATCTGATGGAGCTCTTAGAAAGAATTACCGATCATCGGGAAGAGAAGGGGAATGAATGAAGTTGATGGGGAAGAAGCACTTTTCTCGCGTCTGGAGTTGTAGATAGTGGGGGAAATCTCCTTTCGGGTTGTTAAGGCTCTTTGATAGAGGAAGAGATCCCCTAATCGGATTGATGGACAGGTATGGGATAAATAGAGAGAATCTGAGGTTCTGGACTCTCCTTCGTCGCCTTGGTCAGTAGCATTCTTGTGTCAAACAAAGAGATCACCTAATGAAAACTGTGCAATACGGACTGATAAGCGCGCAGTATAGCATTGAGGAGGAGGTAGGCATCTAAGCCACCATCTCTCTCAATCTGCACTCATGAATGCTCGGTATAGGAAGGCCCGGCTGTTAGTCTTTTACTTTCCAGACAGAGGCGAGAAGCAAGTCAGTCAGTCAGTTTCATGTCATATTAGGGGGTTGGAGTGAAGTAGCTAAGGAAGTGGGTCAAACTAGGCTTACGAAGGGCTTCTCTAGTTTTTCGAGTTGCCAATTCCCTTGTACCGATCTGCTAGTCTCCCCCTCCACTTCCAAAAGGAGTCACCTTTGCTTTGCTCGAGACTGGCTTTCTCATCTCAGCTCCCGATTCCCCAGGAGAGACAGTGCCCTAGAACCATCAAACTAACGAGTTGGGCCAGCAGCAGCCCTGCCTGGCGAGTTGAGATCGGCCTCGTGGGTTCGGACAAGCAAGGTGAGGAAAGTAAAAATGAAAGACTACCGACGGTGAGGCCTCCACCCCAGAGTGCGGGCTTCGAAAGGTAGGTATCTTTCCCCAGGTCTATGCCCATAGTCCTAACACTTATTTCGAAAAGGGGGCAATGCTTTTTCCTTACTATAGTCAGTCACTTTTCGAATTCCTTCCACGGCCATCATAAACAACTCGTTATACAGCGGCAACTGCCTTTCGGGCTCTATCATTTCTATCATCATAGGATGGTCAAGCTCTTGCCTTTATCGGCACAGGCAAAAAGTCACCTAATACCTCAGATGTCCAATAAATGGATGCTTCCTGCTTTCAGGAAAGTGAGGCAGGGATAGAGGCTTCGCCGCTTGAGAAAAGCCTTCGTCCCGAGTCGGTTTTGTAGTTGCTTCTTCCAGTTCATCTCCGCCCTCCCTACTTATGATGTATTTCGATTGAGAGGCAAGCCAGCCAGAAATGGAGTATAAGATGTAGTTGTTGATTTCTCTTTTTCTCCCGAAGTCTCGGGCCTATTACTGCTTCGTCTAAAACAAAGAAATGAAATGGACGAAGGGAAGGGCTCTTTCTGGGTGAGCGTAGGGGCTTTGCTGCCGATCAGGAGCTTTTGAACGAGATATCCTTGAAGTTAACGAATCATCCACTCCAGTGCAGAACTGAAGGAGTCAGATCGCTAATGAAACAGATTGCCCCCGATCTGGCTCACATTCCGTTAAGCATGGTGATTCCTAGTTAATTTAGGAGTTTCCCTCCGAACGTCACTTCGACTAAGTAAACGAAGTCCACTAAATAACGTGCCAATCGGGAAAGAACAACATTCATTCTCGTTACTCCTGGGCCTGGGGAAACTCCTGCTCCTGCCCCAGCAGCCTATCGTGCTTTTATTGGCAAGGAGGAGGGGGAACATTCAACATACGAAATACGAAGTCATCAACTCTATTAGCTACATCTTCCGCTACGGGCCCCAAAGGAGAAATGGATTGCTGTATAAGCCGCAGAGTCGGGGGAGGCAAGGCATGATTCAACATCAGCTTAAGGGGAAGGCGGGGATGGAAAGAAAGCCGGAGAAGAAGCAGTAGTTGGATCAGTATCCATCTGCTGCATAGGCTGAAGCATCATCCGACGTCGCGGGCGGATGCATATGGGATTGGATAAAAAAGAATGCCATGGATGAATCGAAAAAGGGCTTATACCTCCTATCTTAGAATCGCTGGAACAGAAGCATGAGAAGGGAGCACAAGCATCATCCATCGGATTCAGCTGCAACATACACAGATGAATCAGCTCTCCCGGGTGCGTGCATATGAAGGGCTTTTTTATTTAACGCGTAAACACCATGGTGTACGAAGGTCGGGTATCGGCCGCACCTCTTGATCGCAGCATTGTAGGACTTTAGATCGTCCTTTATTTGACCTTTCCGATCTGGGTTGGCTTAAGGGTTGTAGTTCTTGCTCGCTACCAGGCGTCCAATTCCATTATCGTTAGAGCGATAGAAACCTTAGCACTACTATTAAGAATATTGTATTGACCGATGCTGGTCGAACTAACTCTCATACCCAAGCGACAAGTCATACCTCGAACGGCATGGGACTTCTCAATTCTATCCTTCCCCCGAGCTCCAATCTGAGATATTCTCTCTCCGGGTTGGTTGAAAGTACCGTTCCGTCAACCGCCTGTTGCTAATTACGGACGATAAAGAAATGGAAAGGAGTGGTGAACGGGACCGACGCGAACAAAGAAATTCTATCCGTTGGGAAGCAATCTGTAGTATGCGCTCAAGCCTATGCTCTTTTCTCTTCTTCCCGAGTATGATCATTCTATTCTTTTTCTTGGGATCTTTTTCCGCTTTGTGCCTGGCTAGCCCGGATCCAATGTTCTGTCTGAGACCGAGTAACTGAGCTCAACTTCTGCACCGAGCGTCCCCAGAGCCGTAAGGGAGAAAATGGACTTTCCAATCCATTCTATCCGGATAACGAGCTTTAGAATAACAACGAGTTAGCACTACTACGGCGTGGGTTGTTTTTGATTCCCGTGTGGGCCTGGCCCGTTAACCTACGTCATTTCTACAAGAATCGATACCACGTAGCGAACCAGAACTATCTATCTGGGCAAGATGGCTTTTTCCTCTTTACCCTGGAGTCTTCCCTTCCTGTTCCATTTCTTTTCTTGCGTGAAAGTCCTATGAGAACAAAGAAATTCTTTCCCGGAGTGGGTGCAATTCTCTACCCCGTACTTCTTCCCTTCCCGCCTATTCGTTTCGTATTGTAGCTTTGGGTCATCTACTACGTTTTTGTTTTCTTGCGGGTGGTCAAATAGGGTAGCGTCAACCGGCAGCTAATGAGACCCAAGCAAGGAGTCAGACCTCCCCTGCCGAGTCATACCGAACCGAACCGGATCGAAAGCACTACTCCGTCTATTGGCCGATGCGAACAATGGATTTTACGGATTACGGATGTAGTACTGGACTGGGAAAGGTACGATTTCAATGTTCATGAACCATGCTAACGATTTCTTTCTGGACGACCAGGATAGTTAGCCAAAGGCTGAACCGTCAAAGCATAGGCCAATTCTTTTATTTCCACTTTATCTAAACGTTTCAATCAATTCATGCCAATCCTCTAGCATGAGTTAGTTCAGAGTCGGCAAGGGGAATCAGAGAAAGGGCAGTTTAGTCAACAATCATGACCGTGGGAACATTTGTTCGCTTTCTAGGTACCTCCGAATCTACTAGTCATCGCCTTTGAGCTGGGAAAAGCATTTACCTGGAGTCGGCTATTCCTGATTCAGCAAAGGAACACAGCCTTGATCCGCTGCGGATTGGATTCTTCCTTTTATTTTATCCGGACTTCGTTCTTTTTACTCTATTATGACTGTCGCAATAGAAATCGAGAATGGAGGTGACTTCGCTACTGGTGAAGAATCTTTTTTTCTTTGGTCACATGGGAAACAGACTTTTATATGAATTTACCAGGTCGAATTCAGGACTTCACTCTCTTGGAAAGACCCTTTCACACGGAACTAATCCCGTACTTGAGTAGACGCCTGTCTGTGGTCTCATCCCTGACCCTTGAAGAGGAAACTGGGTGAGATATGGAATTGAGCTTGACTCACTATACGAAATAACGATCTCGGCTTTCCTCCCCTTCCTTTCACTTGCGGATACTTCGCTTGGGGAACAGACAGACTTCTTCTTACTTGAATCTCGGGACTCTTACTTCACTCCAATTTCATTGACTTCCTTCAGTCACTTCCTTTTGAGACCAACTTGTCAAACAATACTTCAAAAGAATATCCCACTTTGTTGGCTGGCCTCTTCAACGCCTTGACTGTCGTTGCGTTGACTAATAGTATAGTAGAGTAGTTCCTAGAGCTTGACAAAACTACCTCCCCGCTTCTCAAAACAAGGCTGATTAAGGGTCTTTCTCGTAGATAGTCTCAGTGATAGCTACTGAACCGGCTTCGGCTTCTTCCTTCGAGTTAGAGTGCCCAATGCTAATATTATTCAATGCCTTAACCGTAATGGGAGTGGCACATTCGTTTAGACAGAATCCAATATACGCTTATAGACAGGCAGAAATGAACAGATACCATTCCCCAGCTTAATTAGCTTCGGTTTCAATCCTTTTTCTTCTCACTGGAAAATGCAAGAAATCGGTCCTAAGAGGCGAGGAAGAGCATCTAAACACTACTTTCTACATAGCCCACGTGAAAGCCAGTCACTATCACTAGCTCCTTACTCGAAAGAAGAGGGACCGGGTTAGTACTTATATAACTACTTGTTCGCTATCCCAATCAGGTTAGCTTTCCTTTAACCAACTACCCCGTTTTGTCTGCCTTTCTTCCTATGTTTGCCCAACCTCTCTGTCATCCTTCTTATTTGAGCGCATTCTCTTTCTAAGACCCGGGAGAAAGGGAAAGGAGAGGAAAGCAAGGGCGAAAGCGAAAAAGTAAGTAACTCGTGATCATAGGACTCTAAAGAAAGAAGAGATCCCAGAAGTGGAGTTCGTTACTAGCTTTGAAGGCCCCGCCACGAGCAACCGATTTGCCGACACTACAAACCTATCTTCCTTCATCTCCTGGGAGAAGGGACTAACAAAGTAAGTAGTTAGTGTGGACCAGAAAGCAGGAAAAAGTTCTTACTAAATAATATAAGATAAATGCCTGAAGTTCGCGGAACGGACGTTCACATCTATGAGCGACGATCGTTCCCCGGTGGTTCAAAAACGATCCAATACTATACAAAATGAGGTATGAGTTTCGACCTTTCGGAGTTGTTGGGAACCACGGGACCGGGGGCGGGGGTCAAAGTCCCTTCTTAACTCCCGCTTCTGCCTTTATACCGGCTTTCACTTTATCGGATAACTACTGGTGGGTCTGGAAAAGAAGATAACCCGCGATGGCCGGGTGAGCTCACTTCCTAGTTTTGGTCTCGGTGACATTGGTCCTTGCGGAGCGGCCAAAAAGGCTTAGCGACGACCCCCTCTCGGCTTAAAGGAAGCGGCTTGTCCCATCCAATGCCCTACAAAGAAGTGCAGAGAAAGAGCGTTGGAACTTGCGTCAGTTGAGTTTACGAGACTAAGGAACGAAGCTGTGCTTTGCTGACCTAGTAGCAGGATTTGGTTCTTTTGCAGGAACAGAACTTCATCCGGTCAGTTGGCTATGCTTTTCCACCCACGTTTGATGCTGCTTTCTCCTACGTCGTGAAATTCCGATCGCCTTGTGTATGGCATTGTAACCCAAGTAAAACGAAAGATTTTTTCCACTTTATTTGATACTCGAAGACGACCATACACATTCTACTTCAACATTTTCCATTCTATAGCCGGTTCCGATAGCTTACTGGTTCCACAGGGTCGCCTATTCACTCCAGGCACATCCGACCATTGAATCGGAATTCATAACAGACGATGCGTTTAGAGATGATGGACCCCCTCATTTCCCTCACACTCCCTAGATCTTCGTGGGACCACCCTATCCCGAATACGGGGTTTGTGCGTCTCACTAGTTCCCGTGCGGGATGCTCCGGCCTTTCGAACCAACTCCTGCGACGTTCTAAGAAAGTAATGAAAGATACAGATTGATGGCTCAAATAGACTACAAATAAAGGGGCCCTCGAGGACCTACGTCAAATTAAGATGTATGCGAGAAGGCTCTGTGCTTAACTCAGAAACTGCTATTCTTCGAAAAAGCTGCAATGCAAGCTGCCCACACTTCCAGCTGTTCTCAAAGAGCTCTACCTTAGGGCGGAGGGATAGCTTCGCTCCTGGGTTCCAGGGGTGGCTCCATCTCGGTTGTGGATCTAATCAACTCCATCAGACCGCCTATCTCCACAGTGAAGCTTCCGGCCACTGCTTCCACAGCAGGACAGGAGTAGAAGTGAGTGCTTCAGGTGGATAAGCTTCGACGCTCTCAACCTGGTTTGGATCGTTTGACTATGGCTCCGCGTTCTTTACAATCATAAGCTCGATCACGAGGGTCCAAATCTTGGTCTCCATCTCGCCTTATTCAAATAAAAAAAAAGAGTAGTATAAGTGGGCATGACTAGAAAAACAGCATCTGGGAAATGGCGGAAAGAATCGAAGGGGAATCCCGCTTAAGCTAATTGAAGCTAATGCTTGATGCATAGCCCTACTTACTTCTAATGCCTCCTTTCTCAAGGCCTTTTTTGTATCAATATTATTATAAGTACTCCTGTACGATACAAGTGGGAGGTTAGGACTTTGGTGAGTAGGAGGAATGGATTGATGATCATTTCAGGTTTGTTGAAGATCAGGATCCATATTGCAGAGCCGTATCATTACGGGAGCCTTCCGCCTTCCCAACTTTCTTCTTCTATGTCTGGTACGATTACGGTATTCATACCAGCAGCTCGTACCAATTACCTTTAATTTAGCCGGGAGGCTTGAGCTGGTCAAGTCTGTTCTCTATAGCCGTAAGACCGCTTCGGTTTTCCACTTCCTTATGAAAGAGGTTTCCGTTTTGTTGATTCATTTCCTTTCGTCTTCCAGTCCAAAGATCCATTACATTAGCGGGTCTTCTGTCGGCCTAAGAATGAAGGAGGGCTTAGCTTGCGCAGGTTACACGACTGGAATAATGCTGCCAAAACGGTTCCTAATCTGTGATAACCGGGTGAAATGGTGCAGGGCCAAGTATTTCAGCAAGGAAAGCATAACAGAAGAGAAGTCTCGCCGTCAGGGGTCTGGAAAGGTATATTTCAAATCCGAGATAATGCCGCATCTGCTATTCTAATATTATTGGAAACGGCTAAACCCCCAAGCTCTGGTCTGATCCTTGGTTCCCTCATTGAATTATTAATCCGCTCGTCTGCCTTCGATCGTGGCAGTTGCAAGCCAATTGGAGTATACATAAGGAGTGGTTTACTTTGGCTAAGGCATTTCAGTGTACACCCCAGATTCATTAATATGTTAAAGAGTTCCTCCTGTCCTTTAGGACAACCAGTTTGAAAGCGGGATAATCAATAGCCTATCTAAGATCCCTTAGTCAATAGCCCCATAGCATACTCATACAACTATTCCAGTTCTAAGGGCTTCCTATTGGTGGCCCATCGCATGAAAATCGATTCTCACCCCTGGCCCTGAGAGGTGGACACCGCCGCCTTGCCCGGGCTTTGGAAACCCCATCGAAGTAGAATTCCCATTCCAGGCCGTCCTGTTCGCTATCCGAGTGAGTCCCAGTCTGGGGGAAGTGGCAAATCTTGTCTCCATCAGTTCCAATCGAACCTCCGAACTCTCTCTTTCATCCATTCCCTGGTGAGCTAAGAGCAAGTGATCTTCTTATCGTTCTTGTGCTAGCCAGCTGAGCTAAAGCTTTCCATTTCAAGGCTCTAGTTCTGCTATTCAATCCATTGCTTGGCCATCTACTCGAAGAATCGATTTCCTCGTACGGTATAACTGGAACCTCTAAGCATTCTATTTCCAGTCCCAGTGCTGGGAACCAATGCTTCTAATGAGCTGCATAAACCCCGACAATGAGACCTTCGAAAGCGAGTAAACGTGTATAAACAATACAGTCTTTATCCAGAATGAAAGAACCGGCTGGATCCGACCGCTCACTCAAACGAAGGAATGAAGCTTCACCTCCTTCGCGGACCCTTTTGATCGTTTCCGCAGCGGCGCGGAACTACTAAGCTTCTATTCCGATGCTTGGACCCCCGGGGGAAGAAAGCCCAGGGACTGACGCTTTATCCAACAGGAAGCACCCATCGACCTACTCTGTTGCCTGCCTGAGGATCACTGATCTCAACTCTCCTTCTTTCCGGCTTAGCCGAACTACTTCCAAACTCCCCTTGGCTGTCGAACTGCTTGATATCTGTAGCTATAAATTCGATGAAAAAGACAACAAGTGATATAAGACCTCCCTTACGAAGCTATCCCGTCTTCCCTATTACCTCTTTCTTACCCGAATGCTTGCGAACCGGATGAGGACTATCAGATCTTAGCCCCATGTTAACGAGTATACGATGACTGCCTGCTGCTTCTTGCTTGACCCTACTTGTTCAATCATAGTGAAAGTCGTCTACCAAATGGAAAGACGGGCATTGTGTATAAGAAGATCATGAAAGTGACGTCCTATGTGAATATGTGCCCAGTGAGGTTCTGATTCACTAATGGTGAATGTGATCTCCTGACCCCACTCTCGCGAATCACTCCTTCCTGCTTGAAGTGGAATGGGTTTCAAGATAACAAGTCGCTACCCAAACTTGCCATTATCCGGAAGTTAGTGAGTCTTCGAAAGTCTTTGTCGGTACTATATTCACCAGATAGCTAGGTAATGAAGAGGACTCATTGAGCAGAGTAGTAGGTACTTTAAGGCCAACGAAGGTTGAGCTTACTTATTTGCTTTGTTTGCGCTGGGAGTCATTCATATCTCGGCGAGTCTTATTCTGTCCTTCATGACCTTTTTTCTCTCTCAGGTCTAGTCTCGAAGTCAAGCACGTCCGAATCTGCAGTCAGGAGTAGAGTCTGGTAAACTCCAATCTCGATGTCAGCCGGGAAGAAGCAACCCGTGTAGATCTTGTTCTCCATAGCCTGGAATTGCAAACTACCTCTCTCGCATAGATCCAATTCCCTAGTGGTTCGGAAGCGGATCTGTCTGCTGAGGGATGCTATATAGCGCCTTTGTCGGCACGCTTAATTACCACCACAAGGCGACCAATCCAATTCCCTAGTAGTGTTGAGTTGCTTTCTATTTCATATCTTCCTTCTACTAAGGACAGTGATAGCGAAGGCCAGCCAGTCTTTGAAGAATTTGCCAGTTAGCAAGACAGTTGTATTTGATGATCTAAGACCGCCTGCAAGCTTACTGACCAAATGGCGGTTTTCCTCTTCTCTTACCGTAAGATAAGTGAAGTAAGTAGTAGTCCTTTAAGCCAGCTGCTTCTTTCTTCTCATCTAACTCTATCTCCTCTGATTCCAGCAAGTCAGCCAGTCAATGAGGGCGCAGTTCCGGTCTTAGCCTTTCCTCTTTCTTACCTCTTCAGGAAGCTAAGCTCGTAGGGAGGAGTTGCTTTCTGACTTTGATCATCTCTTTCTTTCCTGGGTGTTGGAGTTAGAGCTTCTTTCCTTTCCTATCCTATTCGATCGAGCATGAAAGCGAAGGGCCTTTACTTGCTTCCCTTTTTTAGGATAAGGCTTCTGTCTCCTTACTTGATTAAGGAAGCCGACTCTCATTCATCCTATATCCTTTATACCTGGGAAAACTATAAGAAAGATCAGATCGATAGGTTCTCTAAGAAGTGTGTGTGATCCACCGCAACATCTGATAGAAAGTGCTTCCTTATTATTATATCCACCTGCCGCTCTAACAAAGAAGTGAATAAAAGAATTAGAGATTCCTGAGCCATTCGATCTATCTCTTCTTCGTGATCTCGCACTATGGTTGTCGACATTCCCTTTTTATACAAGCTTGCCAAGCTCTTAGTTATCTTATGTCGAAAGCCAATGACACTAGCTAATGAGAAGCTTGACGGCACCTACGATTAAGCCAAGTCGATGGAACGAAGGACAAAGACCTAGAATAGAATTACAGTCTCGAAAGCTGCGACGATGAATCACGCCGTCAGTCGATTCGGTACAATACTGAATGCCCGCTTCTCTTTTATACGAAAGAAGTGAAGCGAGAGAAAGAAAGCCTTTTTAAGTGGAAGACCAGCCCAACTAAAGAAGCTACCTACTCAAATTATATCCAGAAGATGAGGGATCTCGTATCCTTATGCCATCTTTCTTCATTAGGCAAGTTATGTTATGAAAGATACGGGACCAGGGGAAAAGAGAAGAATGAATTCCTCGTCGACCAAAACTAAGGGAGTTTTCTACTTGCTTTACAACGAGCTAACCGAACGGAAATTGGTTGCCTAAGGGAACGAGTTGACTAAGAATCCGCCCTTGGAGTTTTAGATGTATTTCTCGTTCTAGTTTATGTTTATCTAGTTGCAGAAAAAAGATAAGCGTATCTCTAGTCGTTCTCTCTTCCTCTCAAGTAGCTTCCTTAGTTTTTATGAGTAAGGGAGGGTCTTTTCAAGAGGCTAACTATGGACCATCTTACTATTTCAAATCTCTATCTGTCGCAGGGTAAGGGGCAGAAGCAAGTTAGTTTGAAAGCTTAAGAAAGTGCTAGTTCCCTTGCAGCGAATGGGAGGAATGGTATCCCCTTACCGCCAGTCAGTTCTCTGAAAACCTATCCTAAAAGCAAGTGACCTTCCGGCCAAGTAAATAGAAGTTGTAGTTGCGTTTGCTGTGGGTCCAGGCGGCGATACAATTGGAGACAAAAGAGAGAAAAAGGGGGTTGTTTGGATCCTGTTGCAGTCTTTTTTTCTGGCCTTGTAGACCGGATGAGTTCCTCTCCTATTATTTGCAATTACCCGGGATCTACGCAATCTCTCTTGCAATGAATATCCAGACGGCACATTTAAGTAAGATTTTCTATCTCTTTCACTAGTTAAGATGTTATGATATATCGGTTGGTGAGATCTTTTTATCTCCTCCCCATTGAGTCCTTCGAATATCCCCTATTTTCCTGATTGCCTTGGAGGAATTTTGACAGGGTTGGAATTCTTACACGAGGGAAGGGGTTACGTCACACCTTGCTTGTATATTAGTAGTGGCCCTTTGAAAGCAGAAAGACGGGGATCGATTGAAAGTCGGAGATGTCGGTAAAGGAAAAAGGAATATGAGAGAAACCTTTGAGTTCCGTTTGTTGTGGGCCCTAACGAGCTAACGTGTTAAGAGTAATAGGCTGTTTTGTTGGCGAAATTCATACTCTCGCTTTTTTGCCCTTTTGCAAAAACCCTTTCATTCAGTTGTAGAAAAAAACTAAGCCTATGCAGCTCTTGCTAGTTGTTATCTTGTAAGGGTCTATGCGAGATCTATTGAAGTGATTTTCGGTTACCTTTCCTGAGGATTGAGATCGAGCCTCTTGCTAGACGTGACGTAGGAGGCGAGCCAGTTGCTTTCCTTTTCGCTTCTCATGCTAAGGCTTTATCGATGTTTTAAGTTTTTATTGCCTTTCATTTCATTTATGTGAGGGGCACAGGTGAGGGTTGTGGGGTAAGGGAGGCTGACAACTATTGATGGCTAGCTTGGGATAGCCGCCGTCGAGAATGCTGCATGTGGGGCCTTACCAGTGAATGGTGTTGAAACCTAGCCCTATATAGAGGTGTTGGACCTACAGGGCTCTAGTTACGTAGGGGCAAGCATATGTTTGTGTCTGTCCAAGCACGCATATTTGTGTGCATTGATTGATAGAAGCGGTTGGTTGGGACGCATGCATGGAAGTGAGGCAAGCTATTTTAGCTTGCTTAGTTGTGGTGTTTTGGAATTGACTTCTCTAAGAACTGCAAAAAAGATTGGATCTTGTGCGCCGGCTATGCGTCAGTCCCGCGAGTTTGTCTTTCGGTTGAAGATTTTTCATAAAGAAAGACATCAATCAATAAAGCAATCAATCAAGAAGGTCTTACTCACGTAGCCGAGATAGATTTGTTCTATCCGCGTTCATCCATCACAGCGAGTTTGGATGGCGCGCCCCGAGAGAGAAGTAGTCGAAAGGTGCATGCGTTTGAACGTATGTCGGATCGGCTTGCTGCGCCGGCTTCTCTGACTTGATTCTTCTCTGAAGGCTAGGTCAAGTAGCCTTCCACCGACTCAACGGATGGAGAGAAGCGCGCAAACAGAGCCGGACGTTACTTAGGCAATGCCAACCGGCACTTCAACCACGGAAATAGCAGCGAATTCTTTTTAGAATGATCAATGGTTAGAAATAGAATATCCCAATAAAGCAGCTAGGCCCTTTTCCTATTTCGTCAGGGGCTTACTCATAAAGGGGGCTTTACCCTGACGCAAGTAGTCGTAGCAGCTATTTTATATAGTATAGCTGCGGGCGCTACTGTACTAGTTTTTGTCGGGTTCTTTGCTAGCCAGACACCTGTCAACCAACCATCCAGCAACTATCAGTTCTTTCGCAAGCCAAGCCAATATGCCTTGACCCGCCCGAGGGGAATCCGAGTGAAAGCAGCAACCAGAGTGATAGTAGCGTGTGTCAGTCACAGCGGAACTGATTACAGATAGGTAGTGCGGACTACACTACTTTCCTGTAATCACCTCACTCACTCTGAGGTGAGTGAAGTGATCTCGTATTCGTATGGAACTCAAAGAAAAGCCATAACGGTTATAGAAGGGAACGCCCAGTAGACGGGGACAGGGAGCACGTAGATCACAAAAAGTCATAGTTTTATCTCCCCGATCGTGCAATAACGAGCTGAGTGAAAGTCAAGTTCTGTTCTTTAAATAAGATAAATAGAAATTGGATTGATAGAAAGTATGTCTTTATTTGCACGCACCTTTTCCTGGAGATCCAATGTAGATATCAAAGCAGATTCCCGTAAAAGACGAAAAAAGGATGGAAAGAGACCTCATCACTCAGATTACAACCTGTCATTCAATAAGCTTAACTATCTCTTCATTGGGATGGCAGATTTTATAGGTGGAGGAAGAGAAGAGAAAGGAATCCGCATACAGATAGTTATGGATTGGTCTAAAAATCTTTCTTTCGAAGGGACCCAGCCGACGGACCATCCTCTCCGAATTTGTGTAAAGCATGTCGCTTTAGTTCTTTTCTCAAATGCTTCTTCAAGGCTTCCAGACCTGACACTGACTCAATCTTTCTTTCGGGTTGAAGGTAAAAGAAAAATAGGCTCCTGCTATCGATGATCAAACCCCCTACCTAAAATCATCTTGTGTCGAATAGTTGAGTTTTCCACCTGCTACCGCTTACTCGGGGGGTGAAACTGGTATACTATAAAGGGTACCTTCGATAGGATACCGCAGTTTGTTTTTTTTTTATAGGACCGGGTAATTTGAGCCAGGAAATTGACGTATTGAATGACACGATAGTATGTCGTTTTCGCTTCCTTTGATTGAAGTTTGTCAATCTCGACTGTCAAGTAAAATAAAAAACTTGATCCATCTGCGGTCCCCCATCGACGTGAAATGAGAAAGTGGACCCTGTGAAATATGATGAAAGTACCGAGTCCCTATGTTGCAGATCGTCTTCGACCAAAAATGAGAAAAGCTTTACAAGTTTTGAGAGTAGTCTCAGTCGTTGAGAATAGCCAACGGTCACTAGTCTTTACTTTGCTTTCAAGTCAGAATGTTCTCCTGCTGCAAGAGAATAACGGTTAACCTGCCACAAGAATGTTGAAGGCGAAGACCCACCGCTATCAGAGTCGACGAGGTCTAATCCCGGGGAGCATAATAGTCAGTTTATAGAAGAGAATCCAGGCGAGGAGCAAGCCTAGATCAGTTCCCTTGCTTTTCAGGCTTGAACCTGTTCGTTCGATAGTAGTTGCTACCGAATTGGCACCTTTCAATAGATTAGCTTAACAACAACAACTGACCGGGCTGAAAAGCTCGACCTACTTCTTTCTATCAGAGTCTGGAGAACTAGGAAATTTGGCAGCAACGAGTGGAAGAGTCGGACCTGCTCTTCTCTTATATGACATTTCGTTAACTGCCAAGAGCCGGAAAAAAGCTTCCTTTAAGAATAAGAAATCTCAATCCGCTCATTCGCTTCCTTTCGATCTGGGAGAAGACTCATTCCGGCTATTGCTCCTTTCGGTGATAAAGACAGAGTTCTGATAACGGGCATCAATTCCTATTATATATATGAGAATCTCTCCTTCAACTCAAGCAAGAACAGCGGAGTCAACAAGTGCTATCCATGTTCAAGCTCAAAGCAATCCACCGAACCCAAACCCAAGTCAACCGAACCAAAGCCAAAGCGTCATCCTCTTCCCTTATTCTAGCAAATAAGCAAGTAAACTACCTTCGCTCCTTCCCCGGCTACGGCTACAGAGTTGGATAAATCTCACTTATGCTTCTTAACACTTGGAGTTCGAAGTGGATCCTTATTTCTGCGCTCCACTGGATCTACTGTCTCTAATTCAGCATCTGCTTTCAATGCTAGCTCGATTGCAGCCAAAAAATGGACTTTGCTAATAAGCTCCTACTGCTCTTACTCCAACAGATGAATAAGAGGCAGGCCACGCCCCACTTGAATCAGAATCTCTTTCATTCTCGGCTTCTTCAACACCCCGCTAACCATGAGTGAACAGTCGACTCAACAAAAGCAATTCTTCGTTGGTCCCATGAAACCATTAACCATGCTACCGCGCTTTTTTCAAGTCCTTATATCTCTTTATCAACCTGCTATCTCTCCTTCTCTCCCGAACAAGACAACAAAGGCTGACTCTCCATCTCCTTACGCGGATGATATAGCTGCTGATTCGTGAACTGAACAACTGCAGCTTCTGCTTCCTCCCCGATGGTCTAAACCGGGTATTCACTCGCTTTCAAGTCTACGATTGTTGGGTCTTCATTCCTTCCTTGCTTCTTACCTACTCCAGTCTCTCTAAGATTCCATTCAATATATGAAAGCAGAATCTTAATCCTAATCAGACTGACCAAGAGCAAGAGCAGCTGAGTCAACTCTATCCATTCTTGTTCCAAGCTAAAAGCTTGAGGAAGAAGAGCTTATTCAACGATCGTTCGCCACGGAACCCATCTCTGGAACCGAAGCCAAGGCCCAAGTTCAACCTTCACCACGTGAACGCTACAAGCTAGTCTCATCCTTATGCCCTATCCTTTATTTCATTTATTGGTGGCTGCAATCGAAGGTTTTGTCTGGCCTCGACAAGTCTCAAATCATTACGAAGAAAAGAAGAAAGCAGGTAATGCAATTCGTACTCGAAGGGGAGGGGGTGGGTAGCACCCCTGTCTACCACGGCCCGAGTGTTCTTCCCATTGATTCCCACTTCAACGTAGATGAGCCCTTTGCTCCCTTCTCTACTCTAATAGCTTGGGCTTTTCTTTAGATTTGGCCATGGCATTGAGCAGCTGTAGAGATCCCACATGTGACTCCTCCGCTGGCTCCTCCTCACGCTGTGAGAGAGTTGAGGGCCTTCTTCTTTGGGCATTCCCTTGGCCAGTGAGGTCCATTGCATAGGAAACAATTAAGCTCACGTGGCTTGGGCTTGTCCCCACCTTCCTTTCTCTTGTCCTTATGGGGGTTATGGGGGGAAGACTGACCTGAGCCATCCTTGTCACCACTGTGGCCCTTGTCCTTCTCTCCCCCTTGGGCACTCTTGGTAGACTTGGCGGAGTCTTTCTTCTTCAAGTCTATCAGCTTCTCTGCTGCCGCCATTGCCGATGCGAGGTCTTGCACCCCACGACGTTCCAGCTCTTGCTCGGCCCAGTTTTCTAACCCTTGAATAAGAACTCTTTTTCTGGCATATCCTGCACCTCGAGCATGAGTGTGGAGAACTCCTTCCCATAGTCGCGTATGGAACCCGTGTGCTTGAAGCGCTTTCAGTTCTTTCGAAAAACGGGCCAAGTACTCTAATTCTCTGTGACGAACTCCTTTTTGGGGAATCCTCCCAAGTCTTGATGGTGCAAGTGCCTCGTGCCATAGACGCATGCCGCCTACGCCACCACAGCATAGCAGTATCGGTCAAGTACATAGTGGTAGTGCGTATTTTGGCCTCTTGATCTTTGAGCTTGGTGGCCTCAAAAGAGCGCTCTAGCTGCCACAAGCAGTTATCCAGTTCCCTACCATCCCTTGAACCTTAATGGGTCTTGGTTTCAGGTGTCCCTAGCCAAAGGTATCCTTGTCTTCCTCTTGGCATCTATCTCATATCTGTGTCAAAGAGCTGAGTGAGCACAGAGAATGTAGTAAAGAGAACTTCTCTTACTCAAGAGAGAATCTGATGAGGATGCCCCTCAATGTCAGATAGAGGAATTGCTTCGTTTAAGGTAGTCGGTCTTCTAATATAAGATAATAAGAAGAAGCGTCAGGCTTACCTCCACGATCTACTAAAAGGCAAGTAGCGTCGATGGACGATTTGCTTCGATTCCAATGTCCCAAACCAGAGCAGGGAAGTCAAATAGCGTCATCGGAAGTTAAGCCCTCGATTAGCAAAGAGTTCCCCCTCTCTCCGTTCTATCCAATAGACTATTTGCTAAAGTTCAAAGGCCAGTTTGAATAAGGTCCAATTCCAGTGCGAAGTAAGTGAAACTGCCGCTTTGACGAGGAAGTGGAAATAAATAGGATAAGCTGATTCCAGCTGTAGTTTCTTTATTGGCTGTTAGGTCGTCCCCTGTAGCTAAAGTCAAGTAAAGCCAGTAGTTCGAGTGATGGGATGGGACCTAACAAAGTATCTACGTTCGTACCTGCAGCTAAGAAGTCAGAAGTGTCCCCTGAGTCCGAGTTAGCTCTTATAGTTCTAGTTCAGGACAGGACTGTATGGGACCTCTTGCTTAGGGCTTTGGAAGCGAGCAAGCAACCCGGCAGAAGTAGATCGGAAGTTTCCTCTTTGACAAAGGTAGCCTTAGCTAAGTAAGAGTAAGTAAGTAAGTAAACAGATCAGGTGTAGCGGGCAAACACGGGTGTAGCGATAGAGCGGTTTAGTTGACGATTCTATTCAAAGAGGCTATTGCGCCGGCGTAAATCCCTCGTATCGGCCGGCTGTCTTATGACGGGAGACAAAAGAAGTAGGTGTACTTTTTTTCGAAACAGCAGATAAGCCAGTCTGAATGGAAGAATTTCTGGTGACTGCTAGGCGAAACAGCGACTGGAGAGAGTATCTGTAACCCGGTACTGAGAAGTTGGGCATCTTCCCAAAGCAAGCCCCTGACGACCGCTAGGCGGTAGCAGTTCGTAAATCAATGAATGACGTCCTATTGCTCCAAGGGCAAGGACCTGTTGCTTTCATTTCCGCAAGGAAGGGAAAAGAAAGGATAAGTGAATAGAGCTTTTTCCACTGGTCAGTCTTATTGGATTGGCTTCCTCCTGAGTCCGAGTGTCGGTACTCGTTTCCAATCAGATATTTAAAAGCATCCTATCGGGCTGTCATTAAAAGATAGATTCTTGTAGCCCCGGATAGCAATCTCCCTAGCGGCGGAACTTCTTATTAGAATGAAGCTTACTCGACCTATTCGACCTCAAATCAAGTATATTCGCCGAAGAAAGTCAGGGACTGCACGCACTGAGGGATAGGACCTATTGAAGACTGAATCACACCGCTTGCTGACGACGTAGGGTATCTGATGACCGGCGGATCGAAGAAAAAAAAGCGGACCCTGACCCCGCGTAACGTGACACCTAAAGGTAGCCGTTTTTGGGGTCTGGATTTCATGTTCTGAGATAGATCTGCTGGATCATCAGAGTGGGACCTAGTAGCTTAAGTTTGCAGCTCTCAATAGGTAGGGTTTCAGTCGTCCAATTGGAAGGGCAGTTTACTCACTCAAGAGGAAATACTAATCATTGGCTCGGCCGGTTGGGGATGCTTCTTCAACACTGCTTTCATCCCGCTTTCTATTCGAACATCTTCTTTCCGCGGGTCAATAACAACCTACCGCGGTTAGGGCGAAGAGTGATCGCTCCATCACTTTCAGAATTAGAGACGAGCCAATCCAAGCAAGCTGCTTTCATTTCATTAGTTTCCGAAGAATCGAGAGGACGTACTTCGGTAAGATCCTACCCCGGCCATCTGTCGTTACGGATACCCGATCAGGCTAGTCTTCTAACTTTCTTCCTCGTCAAGACCATCCAATAGGGCGCTCCTACCTTGTTTACCAGGCCTTGACGGTGGCCATTACTTCTTTGAAGAAGAGACCTAATTGTCACTCGTCGCTTAGGCTGATACGAATTCGCTTGCTGGAACAAGAAAGGATATGGGCGCCTCTCCGCTTTGGTTGAACCAAGTAATCCGACCACCGGTTCAAGACTGGCTCCTTCCCTTTTGTCATGACTTCTGGTCGCTGCCGTCATGGATTGCTTATTTGATACCTTCCCCTTTTTTATTCTTATTCCCCACTTTCCATTTTGGGATGCTGTTTTCCCCTGATGGAGGAGTGTAGCGAGGGGGTCAATCACCGAGCGAACGTCTCGCATTCCCCCACCGTTGCTGCCTACCCTATCTCGTATTAGGTTTCCTCGTTTCCCACTACTGGCACTGCTTGGGTGAGTAGTACCAGTAGTGGTTGGGGTTCCCTTTACAACTAGGTGTGTTGTTGAGTTGTTTCCTTTCCTTGGAGCGGATAGCAGCGATACCCCCCAAAGGCTGCTATGCACTCTCCCCGGTGCGCTGTGATATGGCTCTCTCTTGCACTGTACTGAGTCTTTACTAGTCTTACCGAAATCGGATTTCCTTTCCTTTTGGTCAGCAGCCCCCGACGGAGACTTCTTGTCTTATCTTTATCCCCTCCAGGTAGTATAGCAGTCTCTGGCCCGTATGGTCCCTTATCTATATGTGTCTGCTAGGTCAACGGCAAGCCAACCAGTAGAAGTTGGAGTGTGATTTTAGCCGGTTGCAGTGCTTCGCCCTGACCTGGAGGAGTTCTCTTGGTAGTTTGATTACATCCCGCGTCCTTTGGTTTTCTTAGAAGTTCTAAGTGCTTTGCTATCTATCTGTATCTTTCTTGCGGCCTTTTTTTCTTTTGGAAGCTATTGTGTAAGCCGCCCTGCCCGTAATAGATACATTTCCTGATTAGCCGTCAAGCCCGGTTATTTTTCCCTTTATACTAAATACCGTTTGGGTGTAAGCGACGCCCTGAAGTAAGGCTTTTTTCATCCCTCTTCCTTTTTCTTTTCCTCGCTCTATCATTTCATTATCAAAGAAGCGAGCAGGAAAGGAAATAAAGCACTCATTCCTCTATGAAGTGTAGGAGAGACACGGGAAAGCTATTAAGAGCTCTCGGTCGAACTCATCGAGAAGAGAATAGAGAAGGCGAAGAAAGAGGTTGGGGATACTTTAATTTCCGTTTGGTTTTCGGTTTCGGACCCCCGTGATGATTCCTTAAGTTAAGGTGGGGGAAGGGTTAGGGACGGGTCCTAACCGCAAAGTTTCGATAAAAAAGAATCCTTATCGTTCCGTCAAGCTGGAAAAAGAGAAAAATGGGGGCTCTTTTGAAGCTCTTGGGCGACTTTGAAAAGCGCTAGTTCTTTGCAAGCGGATTAGATCAGAGAATCCTTCTTTCGGCTTTCTTTCGGATAAGATCAGAGATGAGTTCCTGTCCTTTCTTTTTCGTCGTAGATCAAACAGTGAGTCCGCTTTCGGCTTAGTAGATCGAGATTCGAGATGGAAAAAAGAAAAGTTCCAGTTTTTCGACCTGCGCACTCGCATATCAAAGGAGTACTGTAGCTCGGGCTAGCTTCTGAGACAGCGCTTCTTGTCTCGACTTTAAACTCCACTTTCAGCCTGACAAAACTTTAGCAAAACATTTCCATTCCATAATCGAGTGTCCTGAACCTCTCCCTATCCTGTGCAGCTTTTCCATTTCGGCTTTGACTTTCCGCATCAGATCGGGGTGCAATCAACTAGGTGCTTGCACATCATCAATAGGGCATTGCCCCTGGTAGTCGTTTTCGTTCAAGTCCTGGGTCTTTGAACTTGGAAAGCAAGGCTTTCTTAACCAGGTAGCTGCGTTCCTAAGAGGGCCGTCTACCACCCCTAACTATGCTCTCTCCGCGCTCTTGCTTTGCAGGCGGATCGAATTCATTCATGGTTGCGAGTCTCTCACTTCGAACATGGGCGAATGCTTCCCCCTCTGATCCATCCTTCCCATTCGCCGAATTCTCTGTATAATCGGCATTCGATCGACCGGAAACGGACTAGGCGTTGGTTCTTCCTTCCGCCTCAGTTGCATGATTAGATAACATATTTTGGCACAACTCTTTCTCTCCCCCGATTGAGAACACCCGGGGTCCAGGGGCCCCTGCTATAAAAGAAAAAAAATGACTAAATCCAAATAATTAGTACACCCTTATAGTTAGTATAGCGGTGGAAGTTCGCTCATCAAAGAGCGCTATTCAGCGGTACACATTCAGCCTAAGGATTGAGTATTATTCCCGGCTCCATGAATGAACTATGGAAGAGGCGAGTAGTGTAATGCTTGAGAAGACTTTAGACTAAGATAGGTTAGAGTCTGACTAAAAGTATTGCTATTGGTATTACAAGTGTCTTCTTAGGGATGATCTTTCTTTAGAATACCAGTTGTCCCCTCCGGTTGTACCGAAGGAACCTTTCTTCTTATGAAAGGATTGAATTGAAAAGAATAACTAGTAGCTTTGCTTTTCACACCGCATTACCTTTCTTTCGTTCTAAAATAGCGTTCCGTAGATTCTACAATCGTAGATTCCATTAACCTTTCCTTTATTATCTTGTCCTGGTGGATTCCTTTCTCACAATGCTCCCCATCTCACACGAGACTGCTTCGCTTTCTCCCATTTATTAGTGCCGTATATAAGAGGGGTTCAACAAAATCCGAACTTCAATCATTAAAGCAATCGTTATCAAAATCTATTTCAAGCTCGTTCGTATCACCATCCACTTTACTTTGTTTAATGGCCTTTGCCAAAGAGTAAATCCAATAGAATAGTGAAGCTTGTGGCGGAATCGGTTCTTGGTCATCCTAGCAGTGGCAGAGGTGGTTCCCAACTATAAGAGATTATGCAAATAGATTGTGAAGACCATCAACCAGTCCTTGCCGCGTCTTTCAAGCCGTCTCCCAGACAGAGCTGCGCCCTGATGACGACTATACTAAAGGGGCCACCAACCAGGTCATTCCATCGGGGCTTGACGAGCTTCGGTCGCTCTCTATAGTTTGACGCGAGTCATCTGTGCAGCCTAAATAGGTAGAGCAAGAGGAAGGGTGAGCAATGAATCTATTCGCGCTTACTTACAAAAGTGGTAGTTCGAGCTCGCTTCGTTTACCCTTACTGCTACTGCTTGAGTAAGCTCTATCTCCCGAGCCAGCAACTTTGACAGCTGACAAACGTAGGCTTTAAATGGCTACAAAAGAAATGCACTTTTCACTCGTCTTGGCAGATTTCTTTGTTTCCGTACCGTGATCTGCCCAACTAAGCCCTTACGGGGAGAGCCACCTTTTGAACTATTTTACCGCCAGAAAACGAGCTAGAAGCCGAACCGATTACCAACCGAAGAAGGTTTGTTTGATCTACGGTGCTCTCACTGGACTGGCTGTACCGCTACGCGCCGACGCTTCAAGCACATTAGCTAAAGCAGTTAGCGCGTAGTCTGTTGTTCTCTTTCGTTTTTCAAATTCTTAAGGGAAAGTAACGGGGGTTCGAATCCACGTCGTAGTCTGTCTCATATGCCTCCAAGGGCGGTGGGAGCTGTTTGCTTTTCGCTCTGTTCCTAGCACCAAATCTTTAACATTCAACGCTTTCACCAGAGCGGCGAGAAAGAGAGCATGAGAACAAACTACATACTTGAAGGGAGTAGGGAATAAGCAAAGCGAAAGGAGTTCCACTAGAGAATGGGAGCGATTTACAACTAATTCACTTTCACATCGTTGCAAGCTACCTGAGGATGCTAAGGAAAGACTTTGAAGTCCAGATGAACAAAATAGAATTTTACTTTTTTTTTATTCAACAAAATGAATGTATTCTTGCTTTTTACTTTATTGGGTTGGCATTGTACCATAGAAGTCTGCTTTCGTTAAATCATCCAATCCACTTTTTCTGGTGAGTGAATAGCGGGTGAATATCTGGTGCTATAGAATCCGCTCTGGGACTGAATGGCTCTGAGGGGGGGAAAGAGTAGAAGTAGGTTTAGAATCCTGTTCTTGAAATAACGCGTTGTAAAAGTCTCGTATCCGTTCTTTTGGTGCTATCATCGTATAATAGAATATAGCACGCCTGCAGGACCCTCGAACTATGAACTTCAAGGCAACCACTGAGGACGTAGAAGGAGATGGAACACCGTCCAAGCGGAAGAACTCGGAACGACGAGTTAGTCCCTTAGGGTGACGCTTGTTATGCCAAAACGCACAAACAAAGGCTCGCTACGGCCTGGGTAGAGAAGGCGCCTTCATCTTTCACTTTCAGAACCTTACGTGGTCCGGTCTCTTAACCTTTTAAGAAATTCTAAAGAGCTTTCTCCCACGTATTCGTTCTACCACTCGCCATGAACCTTAAGGGAATTCCTTTCCTTTCACTCCTCTGGCTAAGACCGGATCGGTATCATCTATCAATTGACTAGCTTGACCTTGTAAAGGATAAAGTTTGTTTAGCCGCTTCTCCGCCTGCTCGGGGTCTGATGAATTACATGCAACCTAGGCGAATTCGCGTGCGCTATCAGTTCGTAGGCAAATTCCTCTTTCCAATGCTCGAAACGGGCGTTACGACTCGCCATCCATCTTCCATGGGATTGGTTGGTGGCAGCGGCTCCACTGAGAAGAATGAAAATCCAGAACAGAGTTCCTCGTTAACTTACCTTAAAGTTACTTCACCAAAAGAAAAATCCTAAACCTACTTTATGACCAGCACGGCTGCTGCAATCAGCCTGATTTACAACTCGGTACCGATTCGTCTTTTTAGTTGCAGCTGCCCTTTCAATCCTGAATCAAAGAACTGGGCCTAGAATGATATTTGAGAGAAGAGGCAGGCAGGGAAGCTGAGGATGCGATTACTAGAGAAGGAGTATAAGTTATTCCGGGTAGGAATGATTGGTATTATGGTGCCAAGACTGCTGGATCAAATCGGTTAAACGCGGATAAAAGTCAATCAATTCGTTCCGTCGTTATCAAGAACCGCGGATTCTATCTTTTCTAAGCAACCGGGGGAATGCAGTGGTCTTTCTTAAAGAAGAAAAAGAAATGCTATTGATGCAGGCCAACTCGGAATCGTATCCGCTGTTTGATAGAAGACTGCTCTCGAATCCGCATCCCGGTGCTATTGACTCAGCTGCTATGGAATCCAAGCCTTTTAAGCAGTCCAATACGAGCAGAGTCAAGAGACCGTAAGATAGTCTTTCTTCATCTGCACCTGCAAAGAGCGGATAGGGAAAGAGAACTCCTAAACCAAACCGAAAAGCAGTCTCTTTCTTATATACGAGACCCCCCCGCCATTCCTCATTCAAGATAGGCACAGGGAGGAAAGAGAGAAGCGCATCCAAAACAAAAGCCAATTCCAGCGGAGTCAAAGTCAAATAAGAAAGGCCTTGAGCCCGGTACTCCTTCTTCAAGCTATCACGTCCTATTGCTTCTGTAACAGCAAAAACACTGACCGCTACTACTACTTCCACTACTACAGCTACTGCGTTCCTCGGATTCTTTCCTTCGCGGTTGAAAGTCAGTTAAGCCGAAAGAGTGAAGTGAATCGGTCATTCCCCGGCTAAAGAGCATGCCACTATGCTTGACACATGCAATTGCTTTCCTTGGCACTGTAGTGTTTGACTTGTCTCCCCTCGCCCCCGGATCACTGAACTGGGGCACTGAACGAACTCTCTTTCAATTTAAAGAAGGCTTATTCGCTGCTAATCGTTTTGTCATACTTTACTTTATTATTCTTCTTCCCCTCTCCTCTGTAACAACTTCGATCTTCCTCCATCACTTGAGTACTCAATCTTCTGTCTTTCATACATCGAAGATAGCCTAAGATGACTGGGCCCTCTGAGAGGCCTAAAGTCAAGTCTTATATCTGCTGGTTGTCC
>RXID01014253.1:0-12206 GCA_005019695.1 Trichopus zeylanicus subsp. travancoricus
CTTTATATCCTAAGGCATAGCCTTTACAAAAGACTCCAAAAGACGTCGCTGTCATAGGCTGGTAGCTCGTCCTTTGGCTAGGCTCGTCCTCTTGCTAGGCTTTGACTTCTTATTTCGTAGCTCGAGCTGCTACTGTACTGTACAACAGGATTCTACTTTCCTGTATTAGCTACTATACTTCCCACCACGCTCCGCCTGCTACGGGACAATGGTAGGTATTGCCGGCGTCTGCTTGTCGCGCGCTCTCTTGTTCATGAACCATTTGCGGGTATTGGCTTCAGAGATTGGTCCATGTAGTCTGAGCGCCCAAGTCAGGTCCTGTGTTTGTCGCTTGCTAGGTGGCCTGTCACTTTGACGGAAAAGGCTGTTGAGTATCCGCAGGTGCGTTGGTGTCGGTGCCCACCGTCGTCCGGCTGTGGGTTCTGTGTTGCATGCCTTTGGCCATCTGTCTTGCATGGAGCCTGTCAGGTGCTCCCTTATTTTTTTGATAAGCAGATTGATTTCAGATTGCTGCTCTTTGTCATAGTCTGCATATGCTATGTCCTTGAGAATTCCATTGGTGTGGTCGTAGAGCTCTTGTATGATGAATCCCGGGTACTCTGTACGCCTTGGTACTTGCTCACCCTGCGGGATGTAGTGAACCACACAGTTATGCATGACGCTTTCTGCAGGGACTACCTCAGTATGGAAACTATAAAAAAGTTTCCTTGTATCCCTGGATTCTCTTGGACTCCCATCTTCTGTGAGTGCTTCTTTTGGGCGGTACAGCCATTGTCCTATGAGGGACACCTGTCCGCCTTTGTCTTGGAAAATCCCCTTGATAATAATTACATAGGGATTTTTGTATATTGATTCGGGTGCCTGTAGTACCTCGTCATGAAGATGGTAGGTTTCTCCATCTAGCCTGAATGCAAGGTAGTGTAGTTTCTCCTCTGGGCCCCTTCCGGAGGTTAGAACCGCCTTTCCTATAGGCTTTGTTGGGTACTCCTCTTGTGCCAGGGGAGAAGTACTTGTTGTTGGGGTAATGAAGCTTTGCCCATTGTTATGCCTAGTGCACCCTTCCTTTTGCGGTTGGCATCCTTCTTCAAGTTCCTATAGAACATATATGACTTCATTTTGTATGAGTGGGCGGAGGGAGTTGTGGAGGTTCTGAGGATCCTCATCTTCTGAGATGCTGTATATTGCATCACTCTAGTCCTCTCCTTCCTGCATAGATATTAAGTCATAATTATCTGGAACATCTAGTTGCTCGAAGATGGCAACCCGTTTTACGTTCTTTCTGTCATTAGGGCATTCTCTGGGGAAATGCCCCATGTCTCCTCAGAGGTAGCACTTGCAGCATGTGTTGCGTACAAGGTGCTTCCTTCTCTCAATGCGAACGTGGGTGTCGTGCGGCTTTCCTTTGTATGTCTTCGCCTTTCTGACCCCGTACTTCTTTTCTATGGTGTAGTAGCCTGGAATCGGGATCTGGCTGCAGAAGGAAAGATCCTTGAGGGATCTTTTGAATGCGGCGTCTTTGCATTCCTCCTCCAGGTATTTGTTGGCGAATAGTATCCTGGGTATCAGCCCGATGTTTACTCCAGGATACCTCTGATCGAAGGCCACCTTCATTCTTCGGCCAATGTCTCCCGGCATTTTTAACCAGAACTTCTCAGATAGCTCCGTGCCTATAAACAACATTCCGGTTTTGGTAGCTAACCTTAGGTAGTCATTTATGTATAAAAGGATATCTTTCATGTTTGTACATGAAAGTCTTTCCAAGCCCCGGTATGTCGTGTCTTGAGCCAAGATTGAACCTTGGGTTGGATCCTCCAATGAGAAGACCCTTCTCATTTGGGAAAGGATGTTTTGAGTGCCATCCCTTCCTCCTCCGACTGCAATAATGGCTTGGTATTCTGCGCCATATAGCATACGCCATTGCACCCATGCAAGCCTGGCTGTTTCCCCTAGGAGGTTTTCCATGTATTCAATCTTGTCTCGCGCATCAGTGAATCCTTGCGCGGCAACATGGTTCCTCGTTATGGTTTCCCATCTGGCAAATGTTTCCTCAAATAGCCCGAGCTATTCGGGTATTATCAAGAGGGCTCCTTCGTTCTGTTGTGCGGATGGTAGGGTCCACCTTTCATTGTTGAAGCCTCTTTGGAAACTTCCTAGGTTCCGTTGCCCAGACTCCGTTGTTATTCTGGATATTGCTGGAGTCGTGTTGGCCGCTGGTGGGTAGCCTGGGGGTCCTAGTTCCATTGAAGCATCTGTGGGGGGCATGTACGGCCCGCTCGGAGATGTTGCCGAGGTTAGTGTACTTGTGTACAACATCTCAGATAGCCTTTCAGCTAGTTTTCGCAGGGCAGGGTACTCCATCTCTGGTACTTCTTCTTCAATGCCTGCTGCAATAAGATTAGCACTATGAGGGGGACAAGTGATACCTTCTTTCTTATGCCTCTCAGAAGGTATGCTGGCTGGTTCCTCCTCATCAGGTTCTTCCTCATCATCTTCGTCTCCCCATCCAGTTGGTTCGGGGGGGCCATAGTAGAATGACTCCGGGGGAGTGTATTTGACAAAGTAGTCGTACCTCCCACTAGGCTCCCCTAGTGTGTCCCAGACTTCATCTGGTTGTTGGGAAAGCACGTCCCTTCTGCCTTCAGGAGGATCTTCGTCCTCGTCGGGATTGAAATCGACCTTCCTAATGCCGGCGATGCTCGCCGAAGTGTTCGAAGTCTCAGAAGCTCTTTTCAAGAAAGAAAGTAGCAACAAGAAATAAGGAGAAGATATGGAGAAACTCTCAGATTCTTATTGCTAAATTCACACGATGCTTACAATACTTGGATGATCATTTACAATGGATGCGTGCCCCTTATATAGAGGGCACGGTGATGTAAGCGCTCACATCAGCTGGTGGTATGAGCTAAGCGCTTACATCAGCATAATAGTTACCTATACTAGAGTAGGCCTATAGCCTTTACATAAGACTCCAAAGGGAATTCGTGTCCTAAGCTAGCGGTAGCCGTTATATTCCGAAGAGTAGCCTTTACGAAACTCCAAAAGATTCTTATCCTAAGCGTAGCCTTTATATCCAAGGAGCATAGCCTTTACAGAAGACTCCAAAAGACGTCGCTGTCATAGGCTAGTAGCTCGTCCTTTGGCTAGGCTCGTCCTCTTGCTAGGCTTTGACTTCTTATTATAGTAGCTATAGCTGCTACGTACTGTACAACAGGATCCTACTTTCCTGTATTAGCCACTATACTTCCCACCACGCTCCGCCTGCTACGGGTCAGTGGTAGCTATACTTCCCACCACGCTCCGTCTGCTACGACATAGTGGTAGGGATGGCCTGCTTCTCCTTGACTCGTGCTCTCTTGTTAATGAACCATTTGTGGATGTTGTCTTCAGAGATTGGTCCATATAGTCGTAGCGCCCAAGTCAGGTCCTATTTTTGCTTCTTTCTAGGGGGCCTGTCGCTTTGACGGAAAAGGCTGTTGAGCATCCGCAGCTTCATTGGTGTCGGTGCCCACAGTCGTCCGACTATGGGTTCTGTGTTGCATGCCTTTGGCCATTTGAATTGTATGGAGCCTGTCAGGTGCTCCCTTATTTTCTGGATAAGCAGCTTTATCTCAAATCGCTGTTCTTTGTCATAGTTTGCACATGCTATGTCCTTGAGAAGTCTGTTGGTGTGGTTGTAGAGCTCTTGTATGATGAATCCCGGGTACTCTGTACGCCTTGGTATTTGCTCACCCTGCGGGATGTAGTGAACCACACAGTTGTGCATGACGCTTTCTGCAGGGACTACCTTAGTATGGAAACTATAGAAAAGTTTCCTTGTATCCCTGGATTCTCTTGGACTCTCATCTTCTGTGAGTGCTTCTTTTGGGCGGTACAGCCATTATCCTTTGAGGGACACCTGTCAGCCTTTGTCTTGGAAAATCCCCTTGATGATAATTACATAGGGATTGGCATATATCGATTCGGGCACTAGTAGTACCTCATCATGAAGATGGTAGGTTTCTCCATCTAGCCTGAATACGAGGTAGTGTAGTTTCTCCTCTGGGCCCCTTTCGGAGGTTAGGACCGCCTCTCCTACTGGCTCTGCTGGGTACTCCTCTTGTGCCAAGGGAGAAGTACTTGTTGTTGGGGTAATGGAGCTTTGCCCGTTGGTATGCCTAGTGCGCTCTTCCTTCTGCGGTTGGCATCCTTCTTCGAGTTCCTACAGAATATATATGACTTCATTTTGTATGAGTGGGCGGAGGGAGTAGTGGAAGTTCTGAGGATCCTCCCCTTCTGAGATGCTGTATATTGCATCACTCAGGTCCTTTCTTCCCTGCACAGATATTAAGTCATAATTATTTGGAACATTTAGTTGCTCGAAGATGGCAACCCTCTTTTCGTTCTCTCTGTCATTGGATGCTTCCTCAACTCTTGGGAGGTAGCAGGATCTTTTTGGCGTTACTGGTTGAGATTCTTGGAGGAAGGACTTCCTGCTGAGTCCTGTATTGTAGTATACTGATTGCTGGGTATCAATATACTCTTCTTCCTCCTACTTCAACTCTTATACGGCGGTGGCCACCGATGCTGTAGGAGTAGTACTGATAACAGTTACAATGTGAACTCCTCCTTGCATGGCTTTAATGAAGTTGCATCCAATTTTTATCTGGATGCCATCACCTAACTCCATTTTGAAGTTGTAAGTGTAGGGGATTTTGAAGCTGTTATCCCCTAGGAGGTTTTCCATGTATTCAATCTTGTCTCGCGCATTAGTGAATTCCTGCCCAGCAACATGGTTCCTCGTGATAGTTTCCCTTCTTGCAAATGTCTCCTCAAATAGCCCGAGCTGTTCGGGTTTTTTCAAGAGGGCTCCTTTGTTCTGCTGTGCGGACGGTAGGGTCCACATTTTATTGAGGAAGCCTCTTCGAAAACTTCCTTGGTTTCGCTGCCCAGACTTTGTTGTTGTTCTAGGTATTGCTGGAGTCGTGTTGGCCGCTGGCGGGTAACCTGGTGGTCATGGTTCCATTGAAGCATCTGTGGGGGGCATGTATAGCCCGCTCAGAGATGTTGCTGAGGTTAATGTACTTATGTACAGCCTCTCAGATAGCCTTTTGGCTAGTTTTTGCAGGACAGGGTACTCCTTCTCCGGTACTTCCTCTTCGATGCCTGCTGTAATAGTAGCACTATGAGGGGGACAAGTGCTACCTTCTTCTTCACGCTTTTCAGAAGGTATGCTGCCCGGTTCCTCCTCATCAGGCTCCTTCTCGTCATCTTCGTTTCCCAATCCAGTTGGTCCGGGCTTTGGTTGAGCCTCTCCTTCAGCTGTTGTCTTGCAGACACTTTCCTGTAGTAGGATACTAGTGCACTCCAGTTCCTCGCTTGCTTCTGCTTCCATTTCTTTAAACTTCTCAGAGTCTTTTTGCAGGCTTGCGCCTAGCTCTAATTCCTTGACTCTTTCTTTGTAGTAGCCCACCTCCTTCTCCATCCGTTCAATTTCCCCTTCACACCTTTCTTGCATCAGCCTCTGGTTAGGGAATGGTTCTGGTGGAGCTGGTGTAACTGGGACCACTATTTTAAAGTAATAGGGTCCACATAGGTTACAGGCAGTAACCTTGCATTTGGGGCAATGAATTCTTGCCCGCTGCATTGTTTGGATCTTGCAGCACACGCACTTTTCTTCTTGTGGCTGCACGAAGTCGTTATGCTGCCAAGAATGAGAACATTTTCCTTGGAAGTAAGGTAGCGTTACCTGAGGGCGATACCCTCCTTCTAGTTCTCCCAGAACATAAACTGCTCCCTCCTGCTCAGGTGGGTCAGTTGATGAATCCGACGGGTTGGAGTTGGCGTCGGCGTTGTACTTGTCAGAGGATGTAGAGCTGCAGCCATTGTCAAGGATGGCTTTTTGACGGTTGATGGTTTTGGTCTCTTTGCGTTGTGCTTCTTGAAGTTCTTGTAGATACTGCGCATTAAAAGGGGTCTCTACATAGTTGGTGTTGTAAGAAGGCCTGTAATAAGAAGAGGTTAGAGGGTAATTGTCTCCTCTGGTGAAGTACTCCTCCTCCGGAGCCTCGTTCTCATAATGTTGTTGGTAGCTTTGCTGGTCCTGATAACACCAATTGTAGTAGTCTTCCCGTGGGGTAGGTAGGTAGTAAGCCATCAGCCTTCAAGCTTTTGCATTACCTCAGCAAGTATCTGATAAGGATCTCGAAAGACCATTAGTTTGCCTCGTGCCTCCTAAGGCCTTCGCGTGCGCCTCTTGTGCTGTTGGAGAAGCTTGTCTAGCTGTTCAAGGCTATCGCCTGGTTCTCTTTGCTGGGGTTGTTGCCTGAACACCTCAAGTACGAGTCTTCGGGCCTCTTGTTTTGAAAGGGGCCTGCTGTCTAGGACTGCAGTTGTTAAAGTCTTCAAAGAAATCTCGAGCCTCGAGATCTCTTGTGTGCAAGCTTGATGTAGTTCAAAGAGTTGTTTTAAATTCTTTAAGTTAACTCTTGATGCAATACAGGTTTTGTCATAAATAACAGACAAATTGTGAGCTAGTTGGTTGGTGGAAACTTTTGTTACTAAAGCAAGGTCAAGATACTCAAGGCTAGAGGTTCGGGAACGTTCATACCCCTCCTGAATGGATTTTTTCCATGCTTCAGACATATGGGCTAAAAGTTCACAATTACCATAATTTTCCCAAGGATAAATTCCAGTATTAGGTTAAACATGGCAATTCCTTACTAGATTAAAGCAATGCTTCAGGATCATACAGGTGTGCCCTTGGGCTTACTCACGGCCACTCGCCTTCACTGCCAAGTTAGGACCTGTCCTTTTTCCTTCTACAAAGCTCTTCACCCAGTCAGTATAAAACCATGCTTAATTCTAATCCATAACATACCACAAAGGAAAAGATAGCACTTATGAAATCTTAACACAAAATCTGAACACAGTAGTGTAAATTAGGATTTGGGTAATTACGACCCTTACCTCGCACTCTTGGCACCTTGACCTCTTGGGGGTTCTACTCCGCCATATCTTTAGCTAGCTCTGATACCATGAAATCGACCTTCCTAACGCCGGCGATGCTCGCCGAAGTGTTCGAGGTCTCGGAAGCACTTTTCAAGAACGAAAGTAGCAACAAGAAATAAGGAGAAGATATGGAGAAACTCTCGGATTCTTATTGCTAAATTCACACGATTGCTTACAATACTTGGATACTTGGATGATCATTTACAATGGAGTCGTGCCCCTTATATAGAGGGCACGGTGATGTAAGCGCTCACATCAGCTGGTGGTATGAGCTAAGCGCTTACATCAGCATAATAGTAACCTATACTAGAGTAGGCCTATAGTCTTTACATAAGACTCCAAGGGAAGTCTTGTCCTAGGCGTAGCCTTTATCTCCTAAGGCGTAGCCTTTACAGAAGACTCCAAAAGATATGTTATCCTAAGGTGTAGCCTTTATATCCTAAGGCATAGCCTTTACAGAAGACTCCAAAAGACGTCGCTGTCATAGGCTGGTCCTTTGGCTAGGCTCGTCCTCTTGCTAGGCTTTGACTTCTTATTATAGTAGCTATAGCTGCTACGTACTGTACAACAGGATCCTACTTTCCTATATTAGCTACTATACTTCCCACCACGCTCCGCCTGCTACGGGTCAGTGGTAGCTATACTTCCAAGTAGAATCCTGTTGTACAGTACAGTAGCAGCTAGAACTATGAAATAAGAAGTCAAAGCCTAGCAAGAGGATGAGCCTAGCCTAAGGACGAGCTACCAGCCAATGACAGCGACGTCTTTTGGAGTCTTCTGTAAAGGCTATGCCTTAGGATATAAAGGCTATGCCTTAGGATAAGATCTCTTTTGGAGTCTTTTGTAAAGGCTACGCCTTAGGATAAGAGGGCTATGCCTAGGACAAGACTTCCCTTGGAGTCTTATGTAAAGGCTATAGGCCTACCCTAGCATAGGTAACTATTATGCTGATGTAATCGCTTAGCTCATACCACCAGCTGATGTGAGCGCTTACATCACCGTGCCCTCTATATAAGTGGCACGCCTCCATTGTAAATGAACATCGAAAAATAATCGCAGAAATCTTAGAAATCCAAGTATTGTGTGAATTTAGCAATAAGAATCCGAGAGTTTCTCCATATCTTCTCCTTATTTCTTGTTGCTACTTTCGTTCTTGAAAAGAGCTTCCGAGACCTTGAACACTTCGGCGAGCATCACCGGCGTTAGGAAGGTCGATTTCATGGTATCAGAGCTAGCTAAAGATATGGCGGAGTAGAACCCCCAAGAGGTCAAGGTGCCAAGAGTGCGAGGTAAGGGTCGTAATTACCTAAATCCTGATTTACACTACTGTGTTTAGATTTTGTGTTAAGAATTCATAAGTGCTATCTTTTTCCTTTGTGGAAATTTGTGGATTAGAATTAAGCATGGTTTTTACTGACTGGGTGAAGAGCTTTGTGTAAGGAAAAAGGACAGGTCCTAACTTGGCAGTGAAGGCGAGTGGCCGTGAGTAAGCCCAAGGGCACGCCTGTATGATCCTGAAGCATTGCTTTAATCTAGTAAGGAATTGCCATGTTTAACCTAATACTGGAATTTATCCTTCGGAAATTGTGGTAACTGTGAACTTTTTAGCCCATATGTCTGAAGCATGGGAAAAATCCATTCAGGAGGGGTATTAATGTTCCCGAACCTCTAGCCTTGAGTATCTTGACCTTGCTTTAGTAACAAAAGTTTCCACCAACCAACTAGCTCACAATTTGTCAGTTATTTATGACAAAACCTATATTGCATCAAGAGTTAACTTAAAGAATTTAAAACAACTCTGTGAACTGCATCAAGCTTGCACAGAAGAGATCTCGAGGCTCGAGATTTCTCTGAAGACTTTAACAACTACAGTCTTAGACAGCATGCCCCTTTCAAAACAAGAGGCCCGAGGACTAGTACTTGAGGCGTTCAGGTGACAACCCCAGCAATGAGAACCAGGCGACAGCCTTGAATAGCTGGACAAGCTTCTCCAACAGCACGAGAGGCGCACGCAAAGGCCTCAGGAGGCACGAGGCAAACTAAGGGTCTTTCGGGATCCTTACCAGATACTAGCTGAGGAAGTGCAAAAGCTTTAAGGCTGATGGCTTATTACCTGCCTACCCCATGGGAAGACTACTACAATTGGTGTTATCAGGACCAGCAAAGCTACCAACAACATTATGAGAACGAGGCTCCGGAGGAGGAGTACTTCACCAGAGGAGACAATTACCCTCTAACCTCTTCTTATTACAGGCCTTCTTACAACACCAACTATGTAGAGATCCCTTTTGATGCGCAGTATCTACAAGGGCTTCAAGAAGCACAACGCAAAAAGGACCGTCACTCCTCTTTATCAACCCAAAGTCTGCACAGCTCCCTCAACCCACCTGAGCAGGAGAAAGCAGTTTGTGTTCTGGGAGAACTAGAAGGAGGGTATCGCCCTCAGGTAACGCTGCCTTACTTCCAAGGAAAATGTTCTCATTCTTGGCAGCATAACGACTTCATGCAGCCACGAGAAGAAAAGTGCGTGTGCTGCAAGATCCAAACAATGCAGCGGGCAAGGATTCATTGCCCCAAATGCAAGGTTACTGCCTCTAACCTATGTGGACCCTATTACTTTAAAACAGCGGTCCCAGTTACACCAGCTCCACCAGAACCATTCCCCAACCAGAGGCTGATGCAAGAAAGGTGTGAAGGGGAAATTGAACGGCTGGAGAAGGAGGTGGGCTACTACAAAGAAAGAGTCAAGGAATTAGAGCTAGGCGCAAGCCTGCAAAAAGACTCTGAAAAGTTTAAAGAAAAGGAAGCAGAAGCAAGTGAGGAACTGGAGTGCACCAGTATCCTACTACAGGAAAGTGTCTACAAGACAACAGCTGAAGGAGAGGCTCAACCGAAGCCTGGACCAAAAATAGTAAAGAATATGCTCTACGACATGAATGTTGAACTTGAAATACCTAACATTCCCAGGTTCCAAGTCAGAGCCATACTAGACACAGGAGCAACAACCTGCTGTATTGATGAAGCCTCAGTACCACCCGAAGCACTGGAGAGAAATAGCTTCGTGGTACAATTCAGCGGGATAAACTCAAAGCAATCGGCGGACAAAAAGCTAAAGGGTGGAAGGATGCACATTGGGGATAACAGCTTCAAGATCCCCTACACTTACAGCTTCAAAATGGAGCTAGGTGATGGCATCCAGATGATAATTGGATGCAACTTTATAAAAGCCATGCAAGGAGGAGTTCAGATAGAAGGTAACATTGTAACCTTCTATAAAAATTTAACTGTTATCAGTACTACTCCTACAGCATCAGTGGCCGCCGCCGTAGAAGAGTAGGAGTTGGAGGAAGAGGAGTATATTGATATCCAGCAATCAGTATACTACAATACAGGGCTCAGCAGGGAGTCCTTCCTCCAAAAGTTTCAACCAGTAATAACAAGGCTGAAGGAAGCAAGGTTTATTGGCGAAAACCCGTTAAAGCACTAGGCAAAGAACAAAGTGGTGTGCCATCTGGATATCAAAAATCCAGACTTTGTGATAGAAGATCGTCCTATGAAACATGTCACCCCACAACTGCAGGACACCTTCAAAAGGCACGTAGAAGCCCTACTGACCATGGGAGTCATCCGGCCAAGTAGAAGTCGGCACAGAACAACGACCTTCATCGTAAGGCCAGGAATAATCGTCAACCTGACTACAGGCAAAGAGGAAAAAGGAAAAGAGAGAATGGTCTTCAACTACAAGCATCTGAATGACCTTACAAACAAAGACCAATATAGCCTCCCAGGGATCAATACTATCCTAAGGAGGGTAAGCCACAGCAAGGTCTACTCCAAGTTTGACCTGAAAAGTGGTTTCCATCAGGTGGCCATGCACCCAGATTCTATTGAATGGACCGCATTCTGGGTCCCCTCTGGCCTATACGAATGGTTGGTCATGCCGTTCGGCCTGAAGAACGCCCCAGCCGTATTCCAACGAAAAATGGACCATTGCTTCAAAGGTACAGAAAGCTTCATTGCCGTCTACATTGATGATATTCTTATTTTCTCACAGACAGAAGCAGAGCATGCAAAGCACCTGAACATCATGCTCGATATTTGTGAGGAGCATGGGCTCGTCCTGAGCCCTACAAAAATGAAGGTAGCGGTAATAGAAGTGGAGTTCCTAGGTGCCATCATCGGAAACCAAAGGATCCGGCTGCAGCCTCACGTGATCAAGAAAATCACGGAGGTACAAAATAAATCACTCATGACCAAGAAGGGGCTTCGTTCCTGGTTAGGCATCCTCAATTATGCCAAAAATTACATTCCCAACTTGGGAAGGCTCCTCAGCCCACTGTATGCAAAAACCAGCCCAACTGGAGAAAAGAAAATGAACCAACAGGATTGGGCTCTAGTGGGCCAGATTAAAAAATTAGTCCAGCAACAACCGGACTTGGAAGTACCCCCTACAGAGAGCTACATCCTTCTAGAAATAGATGGCTGCATGGAAGGATGGGGGGGCATCTGCAAATGGAAGCTGCAGAAATATGATCCGAAATTTGCAGAACATGTGTGTGCTTACGCAAGTGGGAAGCATAACTGGCCAAAGAAGATGGCACCCCACTGTACAAAGCCACTGTCCCGTAGCAGGCGGAGCGTGGTGGGAAGTATAGTAGCTAATACAGGAAAGTAGAATCCAGTTGTACAGTACAGTAGCAGCTAGAGCTACGAAATAAGAAGTCAAAGCCTAGCAAGAGGACGAGCCTAGCCAAAGGACGAGCTACCAGCCTATGACAGCGACGTCTTTTGGAGTCTTCTATAAAGGCTATGCCTTAGGATAAAAAGGCTACGCCTTAGGATAAGATCTCTTTTGGAGTCTTTTGTAAAGGCTATGCCTTAGGATAAGAGGGCTATGCCTAGGACAAGACTTCCCTTGGAGTCTTATGTAAAGGCTATAGGCCTACTCTAGTATAGGCTACTATTATGTTGATGTAAGCGCTTAGCTCATACCACCAGCTGATGTGAGCGCTTACATCACCGTGCCCTCTATATAAGGGGCACGCCTCCATTGTAAATGATCATCGAAAAATATCCAAGTATCCAAGTATCGTGTGAATTTAGCAATAAGAATCCGAGAGTTTCTCCATATCTTCTCCTTATTTCTTGTTGCTACTTTCTTTCTTGAAAAAAAGCTTCCGAGACCTTGAACACTTCGGCGAGCATCGCCAGCGTTAGGA
>RXID01014254.1:0-28788 GCA_005019695.1 Trichopus zeylanicus subsp. travancoricus
GCTGTCGTCTTCTTTGGCCAGTTACGTTTCCCACCACGCTCCGTGTGCGTCTGAGAGAGGGAAAAGAGGCTGGTCCTGGAAACGGCGTCTTGGACTAGTCGGAGGATATTCTGGAGCTGCTGGTCTATCTGGGCCATTGTAGGGTACCAGATGGCCCAAAAGTGATCCTGGTAGCTGAGTCGTTCACACTCCCATAGTTTGCTGGTGTGGAGATTACACAGTTGCCGAAGTGCTGTGATTGCTGTTGCTGCTGCTGTACGGATATCCTGCTTATTTGCAGGGAACCCTGCAGTTGTAGTAGCATCTCGGCTAGGTCCTGCCACTCCTTGTGTGCTGGGGCTGCTTGGACTTCTTGAATTGCTGTGGCCACGAGCTCCAGAGTTTCGAGGTCTTCTTCTGCTGGCCATCCTGCACAGATTAGAGAAGAAAGTAATCGTGACAAGGAGTCAGCGAGCTGATTATCCTTGCCCTCGATGTGTTCGAAGTGTACCGGGATCCCTATCCCAGTAATATAGTCTGTGAAGGCGATCCAGCGTATCCTGGAAGGCTTGTGATTCGGAGACTTGTTGAAGAAGCTAATTATAGCTTGGCAGTCGGTCCGAATCGCTAGTTCCTTTCTATCCAAGTAGTAGATCTTTAGTGCTTCCAGTGAGTTCATCACCGCATAGATCTCCGCATCGATGGTGGATTTGATGGGGTTAAATTTCCCGCTTGCGTAAGCACACACATGTTCTGCGGATTTCGGATCATATTTCTGCGGCTTCCCTTTGCAGATGCCCCCCCATCCTTCCATGCAGCCATCTGTTTCTAGAAGGATGTAGCTCTCTGTAGGGGGTACTTCCAAGTCCGGTAGTTGCTGGACTAATTTTTTAATCTGGCCCACTAGAGCCCAATCCTGCTGGTTCATTTTCTTTTCTCCAGTTGGGCTGGTTTTTGAATACAGTGGGCTGAGGAGGCTTCCCAAGTTGGGAATGTAATTCCTGGCATAATTGAGGACGCCTAACCAGGAACGAAGCCCCTTCTTGGTCATGAGTGATTGATTTTGTACCTCAGTGATTTTCTGAATTACGTGAGGCTGCAGCCGGATCCTTTGGTTCCCGATGATGGCACCTAGGAATTCCACTTCTGTCACCGCTACCTTAATTTTTGTAGGGCTCAGGACGAGCCCATGCTCCTCACAAATATCGAGCATGATGTTCAGGTGTTTGGCATGCTCTATTTCGGTCTGTGAGAAAACAAGAATATCGTCAATGTAGACGGTAATAAAGCTTTCTGTACCTTTGAAGCAATGGTCCATCTTTCGTTGAAATACGGCTGGGGCGTTCTTCAGGCCGAACGGCATGACCAACCATTCGTATAGGCCAGAGGGGACCCAAAATGCGGTCCATTCAATAGAATCCGGGTGCATGACCACCTGATGGAAACCACTTTTCAGGTCAAACTTGGAGTAGACCTTGCTGTGGCTTACCCTCCTTAGGATAGTATTGATCCCTGGGAGGCTGTATTGGTCTTTGTTTGTAAGGTCATTCAGACGCTTGTAGTTGAAGACCATTCTCTCTTTCCCTTTTTCCTCTTTGCCTGTAGTCGGGTCGACGATTGTTCCTGACCTTACGATGAAGGCCGTTGTCCTGTGCCGACTTCTACTTGGCCGGATGACTCCCATGGTCAGTAGGGCTTTTACGTGCCTTTTGAAGGTGTCCTGCAGTTGTGGGGTGACATGCTTCATAGGACGATCTTCTATAACAAAGTCTGGATTTTTGATATCCAGATGGCACACCACTTTGTTCTTTGCCCAGTGCTTTAACGGGTTTTCGCCAATAAACCCTGCTTCTTTCAGCCCTGTTATTACTGGTTGAAATTTTTGGAGGAAGGACTCCCTGCTGAGCCCTGTATTGTAGTATACTGATTGCTGGATATCAATATACTCTTCTTCCTCCAGCTCCAATTCTTCTACAGCGGCGGCCACCGATGCTGTGGGAGCAGTACTGATAACAGTTAAATTTTTATAGAAGGTTACGATGTTACCTTCTATCCGAACTCCTCCTTGCATGGCTTTTATAAAGTTGCATCCAATTATCATCTGGATGCCATCACCTAGCTCCATTTTGAAGCTGTAAGTGTAGGGGATCTTGAAGCGGTTATCCCCAATATGCATCCTTCCACCTTTTAGTTTTTTGTCCGCCGATTGCTTTGAGTTTATCCCGCTGAACTGTACCACGAAGCTATTTCTCTCCAGTGCTTCGGGTGGTACTGAGGCTTCATCAATACAGCAGGTTGTTGCTCCTGTGTCTAGTATGGCTCTGACTTGGAATCTGGGAATGTTAGGTATTTCAAGTTCAACATTCATGTTGTAGAGCATATTCTTTACTATTTTTGGTCCAGGCTTCGGTTGAGCCTCTCCTTCAGCTGTTGTCTTGTAGACACTTTCCTGTAGTAGGATACTGGTGCCCTCCAGTTCCTTGCTTGCTTCTGCTTCCTTTTCGTTCAGCTTCTCAGAGTCTTTTTGCAGGCTTGCGCCTAGTTCCAATTTCTTGACTCTTTCTTTGTAGTAGCCCACCTCCTTCTCCAGCCGTTCAATTTCCCCTTCACACCTTTCTTGCATCAGCCTCTGGTTAGGGAATGGTTCTGGTGGAGCTGGTGTAACTGGGACTGCTGGTTTAAAGTAATAGGGTCCACATAGGTTACAGGCAGTAACCTTGCATTTGGGGCAATGAATCCTTGCCCGCTGCATTGTTTGGATCTTGCAGCACACGCATTTTTCTTCTCGCGGCTGCACGAAGTCGTTATGCTGCCAAGAATGAGAACATTTTCCTTGGAAGTAAGGCAGCGTTACCGGAGGGCGATACCCTCCTTCTAGTTCTCCCAGAACACAAACTGCTTTCTCCTGCTCAGGTGGGTCGAGGGAGCTGTGCAGACTTTGGGTTGATAAAGAGGAGTGACGGTCCTTTTTGCGTTGTGCTTCTTGAAGTTCTTGTAGATACTGCGCATTAAAAGGGATCTCCACATAGTTGGTGTTGTAAGAAGGCCTGTAATAAGAAGAGGTTAGAGGGTAATTGTTTCCTCTGGTGAAGTACTCCTCCTCAGGAGCCTCGTTCTCATAATGTTGTTGGTAGCTTTGCTGGTCCTGATAACACCAAATGTAGTAGTCGTCCCGTGGGGTAGGCAGATAGTAAGCCATCAGCCTTCAAGCTTTTGCACTTCCTCAGCAAGTATCTGATAAGGATCCCGAAAGACCCTTAGTTTGCCTCGTGCCTCCTGAGGCCTTCGTGTGTGCCTCTCGTGCTGTTGGAGAAGCTTGTCCAGCCGTTCAAGGCTGTCGCCTGGTTCTCTTTGCTGGGGTTGTTGCTTGAACGCCTCAAGTACGAGTCCTCGGGCCTCTTGTTTTGAAAGGGGCCTGCTGTCTAGGACTGCAGTTGTTAAAGTCTTCAGAGAAATCTCGAGCCTTGAGATCTCTTGTGTGCAAGCTTGATGCAGTTCAAAGAGTTGTTTTAAATTCTTTAAGTTAACTCTTGATGCAATACAGGTTTTATCATAAATAACAGACAAATGGTGAGCTAGTTGATTGGTGGAAACTTTTGTTACTAAAGCAAGGTCAAGATACTCAAGGCTAGAGGTTCGGGAACGTTCATACCCCTCCTGAATGGATTTTTCCCATGCTTCAGACATATGGGCTAAAAAGTTCACAGTTACTACAATTTCCCAAGGATAAATTCCAGTATTAGGTTAAACATGACAATTCCTTACTAGATTAAAGCAATGCTTCAGGATCATACAGGTGTGCCCTTGGGCTTACTCACGGCCACTCGCCTTCACTGCCAAGTTAGGACCTGTCCTTTTTCCTTACACAAAGCTCTTCACCCAGTCAGTAAGAACCATGCTTAATTCTAAGCCGCAAATTACCACAAAGGAAAAGATAGCACTTATGAAATCTTAACACAACATCGTAACACAGTAGTGAAAATCAGGATTTGGGTAAGTACGACCCTTACCTCGCACTCTTGGCACCTTGACCTCTTGGGGGTTCTACTCCGCCATATCTTTAGCTAGCTCTGATACCATGAAATCGACCTTCCTAACGCCGGCGATGCTCGCCGAAGTGTTCGAGGTCGCGGAAGCTCTTTTTCAAGAAAGAAAGTAGCAACAAGAAATAAGGAGAAGATATGGAGAAACTCTCGAATTCTTATTGCAACTTCTCTACGATTTTCTGTGTTTTCTAAGATTTCTACGATGTTCATTTACAATGGAGGCGTGCCCCTTATATAGAGGGCACGGTGATGTAAGCGCTCACATCAGCTGGTGGTATGAGCTAAGCGCTTACATCAGCATAATAGTTACCTATACTAGAGTAGGCCTGTAGCCTTTACATAAGACTCCAAGGGAAGTCTTGTCCTAGGCATAGCCCTCTTATCCTAAGGCGTAGCCTTTACAAAAGACTCCAAAAGAGATCTTATCCTAAGGCGTAGCCTTTATATCCTAAGGCATAGCCTTTAGAGAAGACTCCAAAAGACGTCGCTTTCATAGGCTGGTAGCTCGTCCTTTGGCTAGGCTCGTCCTCTTGCTAGGCTTTGACTTCTTATTTCGTAGCTCTAGCTGCTACTGTACTGTACAACAGGATTCTACTTTCCTGTATTAGCTACTATACTTCCGGGGCACGCCTCCATTGTAAATAAACATCGTAGAAATCTTAGAAATCACAGAAAATCGTAGAGAAGTTGCAATAAGAATCCGAGAGTTTCTTCATATCTTCTCCTTATTTCTTGTTGCTACTTTCTTTCTTGAAAAGAGCTTCCACGACCTCTAACACTTTGGCGAGCATCGCCGGCGTTAGGAAGGTCGATTTCATGGTATCAGAGCTAGCTAAAGATATGGTGGAGTAGAACCCCCCCAGAGGTCAAGGTGCCAAGAGTGCGAGGTAAGGGTCGTACTTACCCAAATCCTGATCTTCACTACTGTGTTAAGATGTTGTGTTAAAATTTCATAAGTGCTATCTTTTTCCTTTGTGGTAATTTGCGGCTTAGAATTAAGCATGGTTTTTACTGACTGGGTGAAGAGCTATGTGTAAGGAAAAAGGACAGGTCCTAACTTGGCAGTGAAGGCGAGTGGCCGTGAGTAAGTCCAAGGGCACACCTGTATGATCCTGAAGCATTGCTTTAATCTAGTAAGGAATTGTCATGTTTAACCTAATACAGGAATTTATCCTTGGGAAATTGTAGTAACTGTGAACTTTTTAACCCATATGTCTGAAGCATGGGAAAAATCCATTCAGGAGGGGTATGAACGTTCCCGAACCTCTAGCCTTGAGTATCTTGACCTTGCTTTAGTAACAAAAGTTTCCACCAACCAACTAGCTCACAATTTGTCTGTTATTTATGACAAAACTTGTATTGCATCAAGAGTTAACTTAAAGAATTTAAAACAACTCTTTGAACTGCATCAAGCTTGCACACAAGAGATCTCGAGGCTCGAGATTTCTCTGAAGACTTTAACAACTGCAGTCCTAGACAGCAGGCCCCTTCCAAAACAAGAGGCCCGAGGACTCGTACTTGAGGCATTCAGGCAACAACCCCAGCAAAGAGAACCAGGCGACAGCCTTGAACGGCTGGACAAGCTTCTCCAACAGCACGAGAGGCACACACGAAGGCCTCAGGAGGCACGAGGCAAACTGAGGGTCTTTCGGGATCCTTACCAGATACTAGCTGAGGAAGTGCAAAAGCTTGGAGGCGATGGCCCCAGGAACCAACACCCAGTTGGTTTACAAAGGGCTACCTATCCCAGCACCATCTCCGATGTGCGAAGATCAGATTCGGGGATACCGGAGGAGCCAAAGGCACCTTCATACGGGAGAAACACCCCGCAAGACACACTAGAGCAGCAGATCGATCCTCAGGTACAATTAAAACTATCAATGCAGGAGAGAGCTGCCATAGTTCCAGCGGAGGTTCTGTACCACTCCCGGAAGGACGATGTGCACCATCGGGTGTACACACATAGATCGGAGGAGGCAATCCTCTGTGTCGACAATGACCAGGTAGACCTCCCATTCATACAAGAGGAAAGCTACCATCAACTACGGCAAAGCGGGATGCAGTACATACACCTCGGTGTGCTGCAACTTCGACTCCAGATCCTACACCGACAGGAGGTTGGTACAATGGCTCTGGTCGTCTTCCGCGACAACCGGTGGGAAGGAAACAAAGCACTACGGGCCACGATGGAGGTGGACCTAGCAAAAGGCAGTCAACTGGTATACGTTATACCAAACGTCATGATGACTGTCAAGGACTTCTACAAGCACGTACAAGTCTCTATCCTAACTAAGGGATACGAGAACTGGCAAAGTGGTGAGTCCAATTTATTCATCACTAGAGGCATGGTAGGAAGGCTCTCGAATACCCCAAACGTAGGCTTTGCCTACGAAATTCAAGGAGTCGTCGACTACCTAGCAAGCCACGGAGTACACGCCCTCCCAGGACGTAGGTACTCAGGAGAGGCGCTGCAAGGGCGCAGCTGGACTGTCCGGTCAACGAAGCTCTCCGCACCGACTCAACCTGAGGAGATCATGAGCAGGAGCCTCCTTGATGGGAGCATCTCTCTGCGGTTCGGAAGCTACAAGCCGGTAGAAATGCCAAGAAGATCCTGCTACCTCCCAAGAGATGAGGAGGCATTCAATGACGAAGAGGAGCTCAGAACTCCTCATATAATTGCCGTCCTACTGGAGGAAGATGAAGAGGAAAGTGACGACGAAAGTTACTTTCATCAGCTCTGTAAAGAGGGGTTCCCTGAAGGAGAAGGAGAGATGGAATATCCAATCAGAGCTCCAAAGTGGGATGTATATCCCGATGAGGATGAAGATCCTCCTAAAGGCAGAAGGGACGTGCTTTCCCAACAACCAGATGAAGTCTGGGACACACTAGGGGAGCCTAGTGGGAGGTACGACTACTATGTCAAATACCCTCCCCCGGAGTCATTCTACTATGGCCCCCCCGAACCAACTGGATGGGGAGATGAAGATGATGAGAAAGAACCTGATGAGGAGGAACCAGCCAACATACCTTCTGAGAGGCATAAGGAAGAAGGTAACACTTGTCCCCCTCATAATGCTAATGTTATTACAGCAGGCATTGAAGAGGAAGTACCGGAGATGGAGTACCCTGCCCTGCGGAAACTAGCCCAAAGGCTAGCTGAGAGGTTGTACACAAGTACACTAACCTCGGCAACATCTCCGAGCGGGCCGTACATGCCCCCCACAGATGCTTCAATGGAACCAGGACCCCCAGGTTACCCACCAGCGGCCAACACGACTCCAGCAATATCCAGAATAACAACGGAGTTTGGGCAGCGAAACCAAGGAAGTTTCCAAAGAGGCTTCAACAATGAAAGGTGGACCCTACCGTCCGCACAACAGAACGAAGGAGCCCTCTTGATAATACCCGAACAGCTCGGGCTATTTGAGGAAACATTTGCAAGATGGGAAACCATCACGAGGAACCATGTTGCCGCGCAAGGATTCACTGATGCGCGAGACAAGATTGAATACATGGAAAACCTCCTAGGGGAAATAGCCAGGCTTGCATGGGTGCAATGGCGTATGCTATATGGCGCAGAATACCAAGCCATTATTGCAGCCGGAGGAGGAAGGGATGGCGCTCAAAACATCCTTTCCCAGATGAGAAGGGTCTTCTCATTGGAAGATCCAGCCCAAGGTTCAACCTTGGCTCAAGACACGGCATATCGGGACTTGGAAAGACTTTCATGTACAAACATGAAAGATATCCTTTTATACATGAATGACTACCTCAGGTTAGCTACCAAAACTGGGAGGTTATTTATAGGCACGGAGCTATCTGAGAAGTTCTGGTTAAAAATGCCGGGAGACATTGGCCGAAGAATGAAGGCGGCCTTCGATCAGAGGTATCCCGGAGTAAACATCGGGGTGATACCCAGGATACTATTCGCCTACAAATACCTGGAGGAGGAATGCAAAGACGCCGCATTCAAAAGATCCCTCACGGATCTTTCCTTCTGCAGCAAGATCCCGATCCCAGGCTACTACACCACAGAAAAGAAGTACGGGGTCAGAAAGGCGAAGACATACAAAGGAAAGCCGCACGACACCCACGTGCGCATTGAGAGAAGGAAGCACCTTGTGCGCAACAGACGCTGCAAGTGCTACCTCTGCGGAGACATGGGGCATTTCGCCAGAGAATGCCCTAATGACAGAAAGAACTTAAAACGGGTTGCCATCTTCGAGCAACTAGATGTTCCAGATAATTATGACTTAATATCTGTGCAGGAAGGAGAGGACCAGAGTGATGCCATATACAGTATCTCAGAAGGGGAGGATCCTCAGAACCTCCACAACTCCCTCCGCCCACTCATACAACATGAAGTCATATATGTTCTACAGGAACTCGAGGAAGGATGCCAACCGCAAAAGGAAGGGTGCACTAGGCATAACAATGGGCAAAGCTTCATTACCCCAACAACAAGTACTTCTCCCCTGGCACAAGAGGAGTACCCAGCAAAGCCCGTCGGAGCGGCGGTTCTAACCTCCGGAAGGGGCCCAGAGGAGAAACTACACTACCTCACATTCAGCCTAGATGGAAAAACCTACCATCTTCATGATGAGGTACTACTAGCGCCCGAATCGATATATGAAAATCCCTATGTAATTATGATCAAGGGGATTTTCCAAGACAAAGGAGGACAGGTGTCCCTCATAGGACAATGGCTGTACCGCCCAAAGGAAGCACTCACAGAAGATGGGAGTCCAAGAGAATCCAGGGATACAAGGAAACTTTTCTATGAGCATCGCCGGCGTTAGGAAGGTCGATGCTCGCCGGCGATGCTCGCCGAAGTGTTCGAGGTCGCGGAAGCTCTTTTTCAAGAAAGAAAGTAGCAACAAGAAATAAGGAGAAGATATGGAGAAACTCTCAGATTCTTATTGCAACTTCTCTACGACTTTCTGTGATTTCTAAGATTTCTACGATGATCATTTACAATGGAGGCGCGCCCCTTATATAGAGGCACGGTGATGTAAGCGCTCACATCAGCTGGTGGTATGAGCTAAGCGCTTACATCAGCATAATAGTTACCTATACTAGAGTAGGCCTATAGCCTTTACATAAGACCCCCGGGAAGTCTTGTCCTAGCATAGCCCTTTTATCCTAAGGCGTAGCCTTTACAAAAGACTCCAAAAGAGATCTTATCCTAAGGCGTAGCCTTTATATCCTAAGGCATAGCCTTTACAGAAGACTCCAAAAGACGTCGCTGTCATAGGCTGGTAGCTCGTCCTTTGGCTAGGCTCGTCCTCTTGCTAGGCTTTGACTTCTTATTTCGTAGCTCTAGCTGCTACTGTACTGTACAACAGGATTCTACTTTCCTGTATTAGCTACTATACTTCCCACCACGCTCCGCCTGCTACGGGACAATGGTAGGTAGTGCCTGCGTCTGCTTGACTCGCGCTCTCTTGTTCAGGAACCATTTGTGGATGTTGGCTTCAGATATTGGTCCATGTAGTCGTAGCGCCCAAGTCAGGTCTTGTGTTTGCGTCTTTCTAGGGGGCCTGTCGCTTTGACGGAAAAGGCTGTTGAGTATCCGCAGTTGTGTTGGTGTCGGTGCCCACCGTCGTCCGGCTGTGGGTTCTGTGTTGCATGCCTTTGGCCATCTGTCTTGCATGGAGCCTGTCAGGTGCTCCCTTGTTTTCTTGATAAGCAGCTTGATTTCAGATTGCTGCTCCTTATCATAGTCTGCACATGCTATGTCCTTGAGAATTCTGTTGGTGTGGTCGTAGAGTTCTTGTATGATGAATCCCGGGTACTTTGTACGCCTTGGTACTTGCTCACCCTGTGGGATGTAGTGAACCACACAGTTGTGCATGACGCTCTCTGCAGGGACTACCTCAGTATGGAAACTATAGAAAAGTTTCCTTGTATCCCTCGATTCTCTTGGACTCCCATCTTCTGTGAGTGCTTCCTTTGGGCGGTACAGCCATTGTCCTATGAGGGACACCTGTCCTCCTTTGTCTTGGAAAATCCCCTTGATAATAATTACATAGGGATTTTCATATATCGATTCGGGCGCTAGTAGTACCTCATCATGAAGATGGTAGGTTTTTCCATCTAGGCTGAATGCGAGGTAGTGTAGTTTCTCCTCTGGGCCCCTTCCGGAGGTTAGAACCGCCGCTCCGACGGGCTTTGCTGGGTACTCCTCTTGTGCCAGGGGAGAAGTACTTGTTGTTGGGGTAATGAAGCTTTGCCCATTGTTATGCCCAGTGCACCCTTCCTTTTGTGGTTGGCATCCTTCCTCGAGTTCCTGTAGAACATATATGACTTCATGTTGTATGAGTGGGCGGAGGGAGTTGTGGAGGTTCTGAGGATCCTCCCCTTCTGAGATGCTGTATATTGCATCACTCTGGTCCTCTCCTTCCTGCACAGATATTAAGTCATAATTATCTGGAACATCTAGTTGCTCGAAGATGGCAACCCGTTTTACGTTCTTTCTGTCATTAGGGCATTCTCTGGCGAAACGCCCCATGTCTCCGCAGAGGTAGCACTTGCAGCGTCTGTTGCGCACAAGGTGCTTCCTTCTCTCAATGCGCACGTGGGTGTCGTGCGGCTTTCCTTTGTATGTCTTCGCCTTTCTGACCCCGTACTTCTTTTCTGTGGTGTAGTAGCCTGGGATCGGAATCTTGCTGCAGAAGGAAAGATCCTTGAGAGATCTTTTGAATGCGGCGTCTTTGCATTCCTCCTCCAGGTATTTGTAGGCGAATAGTATCCTGGGTATCACCCCGATGTTTACTCCGAGATACCTCTGATCGAAGGCCGCTTTCATTCTTCGGCCAATGTCTCCCGACATTTTTAACCAGAACTTCTCAGATAGCTCCGTGCCTATAAACAACCTTCCAGTTTTGGTAGCTAACCTGAGGTAGTCATTCATATATAAAAGGATATCTTTCATGTTTGTACATGAAAGTCTTTCCAAGTCCCGGTATGCCGTGTCTTGAGCCAAGGTTGAACCTTGGGCTGGATCCTCCAATGAGAAGACCCTTCTCATCTGGGAAAGGATGTTTTGAGTGCCCTCCCTTCCTCCTCCGGCTGCAATAATGGCTTGGTATTCTTCGCCATATAGCATACGCCATTGTACCCATGCAAGCTTGGCTGTTTCCCCTAGGAGGTTTTCCATGTATTCAATCTTGTCTCGCGCATCAGTGAATCCTTGCGCGGCAACATGGTTCCTCGTGATGGTTTCCCATCTTGCAAATGTTTCCTCAAATAGACCGAGCTGTTCGGGTATTATCAAGAGGGCTCCTTCGTTCTGCTGTGCGGACGGTAGGGTCCACCTTTCATTGTTGAAGCCTCTTTGGAAACTCCCTTGGTTCCGCTGCCCAGACTTCGTTGTTATTCTGGATATTGCTGGAGTCGTGTTGGCCGCTGGTGGGTAACCTGGGGGTCCTGATTCCATTGAAGCATCTGTGGGGGGCATGTACGGCCCGCTCGGAGATGTTGCCGAGGTTAGTGTACTTGTGTACAACCTCTCAGATAGCCTTTGGGCTAGTTTCCGCAGGGCAGGGTACTCCATCTCCGGTACTTCTTCTTCAATGCCTGCTGCAATAACATTAGCATTATGAGGGGGACAAGTGTTACCTTCTACCTTATGTCTCTCAGAAGGCATGTTGGTTGGTTCCTCCTCATCAGGTTCTTTCTTATCATCTTCATCTCCCCATCCAGTTGGTTCGGGGGGGCCATAGTAGAATGACTCCGGGGGAGTGTATTTGACATAGTAGTCATACCTCCCACTAGGCTCCCCTAGTGTGTCCCAGACTTCATCTGGTTGTTGGGAAAGCACGTCCCTTCTGCCTTCAGGAGGATCTTCGTCCTCGTCGGGATATACATCCCACTTTGGGGCTCTGATTGGATATTCCATCTCTCCTTCTCCTTCAGGGAACCCCTCTTTACAGAGCTGATGCAAGTAACTTTCGTCGTCACTTTCCTCTTCATCTTCCTCCAGTAGGACGGCAATTATATGAGGAGTTCTGAGCTCCTCTTCGTCATTGAATGCCTCCTCATCTCTTGGGAGGTAGCAGGATCTTCTTGGCATTTCTGCCGGCTTGTAGCTTCCGAACCGCAGTGAGATGCTCCCATCAAGGAGGCTCCTGCTCATGACCTCCTCAGGTTGAGTCGGTGCGGAGAGCTTCGTTGGCCGGACAGTCCAGCTGCGCCCTTGCAGCGCCTATGCTGAGTACCTACGTCCTGGGAGGGCGTGTACTCCGTGGCTTGCTAGGTAGTCGACGACTCCTTGAATTTCGTAGGCAAAGCCTACGTTTGGGGTATTCGAGAGCCTTCCTACCATGCCTCTAGTGATTAATAAATTGGACTCACCACTTTGCCAGTTCTCGTATCCCTTAGTTAGGATAGAGATTTGTACGTGCTTGTAGAAGTCCTTGACAGTCATCATGACGTTTGGTATAACGTATACCAGTTGACTGCCTTTTGCTAGGTCCACTTCCATCGTGGCCAGTAGTGCTTTGTTTCCTTCCCACCGGTTGTCACGGAAGACGACCAGAGCCATTGTACCAACCTCCTGTCGGTGTAGGATCTGGAGTCGAAGTTGCAGCACACCGAGGGGTATGTACTGCATCCCGCTTTGCCGTAGTTGATGGTAGCTTTCCTCCTGTATGAATGGGAGGTCTACCTGGTCACTGTCGACACAGAGGATTGCCTCCTCCGATCTATGTGTGTACACCCGATGGTGCACATCGTCCTTCCGGGAGTGGTACAGAACCTCCGCTGGAACTATGGCAGCTCTCTCCTGCATTGATAGCTTTAACTGTACCTGAGGATCGATCTGCTCCTCTAGTGTGTCCTGCGGGGTGTTTCTCCCTATCAGGAGTCTACCCATTCTCCTGGTTGTTTGTTGAGCCGTATGAAGGTGCCTGTGGCTCCTCCGGTATCCCCGAATCTGATCTTCGCACATCGGAGATGGTGCTGGGATAGGTAGCCCTTTGTAAACCAACTGGGTGTTGGTTCCTGGGGCCATCGCCTCAAAGCTTTTGCACTTCCTCAGCTAGTATCTGGTAAGGATCCCGAAAGACCCTTAGTTTGCCTCGTGCCTCCTGAGGCCTTCGCGTGCGCCTCTCGTGCTGTTGGAGAAGCTTGTCCAGCCGTTCAAGGCTGTCGCCTGGTTCTCTTTGCTGGGGTTGTTGCCTGACCGCCTCAAGTACGAGTCCTCGGGCCTCTTGTTTTGAAAGGGGCCTGCTGTCTAGGACTGCAGTTGTTAAAGTCTTCAGAGAAATCTCGAGCCTCGAGATCTCTTGTGTGCAAGCTTGATGCAGTTCAAAGAGTTGTTTTAAATTCTTTAAGTTAACTCTTAATGCAATACAGGTTTTGTCGTAAATCACAGACAAGTTATGAGCTAGTTGATTGGTGGAAAATTTTGTTACTAAAGCAAGGTCAAGATACTCAAGGCTAGAGGTTCGGGAACGTTCATACCCCTCCTGAATGGATTTTTCCCATGCTTCAGACATATGGGCTAAAAGTTCACAGTTACCACAATTTCCCAAGGATAAATTTCAGTATTAGGTTAAACATGGCAATTCCTTAGTAGATTAAAGCAATGCTTTAGGATCACACAGGTGTGCCCTTGGGCTTACTCACGGCCACTCGCGTTCACAGCCAAGTTAGGACCTGTCCTTTTTCCTTAGACAAAGCTCTTCACCCAGTCAGTAAAAACCATGCTTAATTCTAATCCGTAACATACCACAAAGGAAAAGATAGCACTTATGAAATCTTAACACAAAATCTGAACACATTAGTGAAGATTAGGATTTAGGTAATTACGACCCTTACCTCGTACTCTTGGCACCTTGACCTCTTGGGGGTTCTACTCCACCATATCTTTAACTAGCTCTGATACCATGAAATCAACCTTCCTAACGCCGGCGATGCTCGCCGAAGTGTTCGAGGTCTTGGAAGCTCTTTTCAAGAACGAAAGTAGCAACAAGAAATAAGGAGAAGATATGGAGAAACTCTCAGATTCTTATTGCTATTTCTCAAGTTCCTGCGATTTCTAAGATTTCTACGATGCTTATTTACAATGGAGGCGTGCCTCTTATATAGAGGGCACGGTGATGTAAGCGCTCACATCAGCTGGTGGTATGAGCTAAGCGCTTACATCAGCATAATAGTAGCCTATACTAGAGTAGGCCTATAGCCTTTACATAAGACTCCAAGGGAAGTCTTGTCCTAGGCATAGCCCTCTTATCCTAAGGCGTAGCCTTTACAAAAAACTCCAAAAGAGATCTTATCCTAAGGCGTAGCCTTTATATCCTAAAGCATAGCCTTTACAGAAGACTCCAAAAGACGTCGCTGTCATAGGCTGGTAGCTTCGTCCTTTGGCTAGGCTCGTCCTCTTGCTAGGCTTTGACTTCTTATTTCGTAGCTCTAGCTACTACTGTACTGTACAACAGGATTCTACTTTCCTGTCTTAGCTACTATACTTCCCACCACGCTCCGCCTGCTACAGGACAGTGGCTTTGTATAGTGGGGTGCCGTCTTCTTTGGCCAGTTACGTTTCCCACCACGCTCCGTGTGCGTCTGAGAGAGGGAAAAGAGGTTGGTCCTGGAAACGGCGTCTTGGACTAGTCGGAGGGTATTCTGGAGCTGCTGGTCTATCTGGGCCATTGTAGGGTACCAGGTGGCCCAAAAGTGATCCTGGTAGCTGAGTCGTTCGCACTCCCATAGTTTGCTGGTGTGGAGATTACACAGTTGCCGAAGTGCTGTGATTGCTGTTGTTGCTGCTGCACGGATATCCTGCTCATTTGCAGGGAACCCTGCAGTTGTAGTAGCATCTCGGCTAGTTGCTGCCACTCCTTTTGTGCTGGGACTGCTTGGACTTCTTGAATTGCTGTGGCCACGAGCTCCAGAGTTCCAAGGTCTTCTTCTGCTGGCCATCCTGCACAGACTAGAGAAGAAAGTAATCGTGACAAGGAGTCAGCGAGCTGATTATCCTTGCCCTCGATGTGTTCGAAGTGTACCGGGATCCCTGTCCCAGTAATATAGTCCGTGAAGGCGATCCAGCGTATCCTGGAAGGCTTGTGATTCGGAGACTTGTTGAAGAAGCTAATTATAGCTTGGCAGTCAGTCCGAATCGTTAGTTCCTTTCTATCCAAGTAGTAGATCTTTAGTGCTTCCAGTGAGTTCATTACCGCATAGATCTCCGCATCGATGGTGGATTTGATGGGGTTGAATTTCCCGCTTGCGTAAGCACACACATGTTCTGCGGATTTCGGATCATATTTCTGCGGCTTCCATTTGCGGATGCCCCCCCATCCTTCCATGCAGCCATCTGTTTCTAGAAGGATGTAGCTCTCTGTAGGGGGTACTTCCAAGTCCGGTAGTTGCTGGACTAATTTTTTAATCTGGCCCACTAGAGCCCAATCCTGTTGGTTCATTTTTCGTTGGAATACGGCTGGGGCATTCTTCAGGCCGAATGGCATGACCAACCATTCGTATAGGCCAGAGGGAACTCAGAATGCGGTCCATTCAATAGAATCTGGGTGCATGGCCACCTGATGGAAACCACTTTTTAGGTCAAACTTAGAGTAGACCTTGCTGTGGCTTACCCTCCTTAGGATAGTATTGATCCCTGGGAGGCTGTATTGGTCTTTGTTTGTAAGGTCATTCAGACGCTTGTAGTTGAAGACCATTCTCTCTTTCCCTTTTTCCTCTTTGCCTGTAGTCGGGTCGACGATTGTTCCTGACCTTACGATGAAGGCCGTTGTCCTGTGCCGACTTCTACTTGGCCGGATGACTCCCATGGTCAGTAGGGCTTCTACGTGCCTTTTGAAGGTGTCATGCAGTTGTGGGGTGACATGCTTCATAGGACGATCTTCTATAACCAAGTCTGGATTTTTGATATCCAGATGGCACACCACTTTGTTCTTTGCCCAGTGCTTTAACGGGTTTTCGCCAATAAACCCTGCTTCTTTCAGCCTTGTTATTACTGGTTGAAATTTTTTGGAGGAAGGACTCCCTGCTGAGCCCTGTATTGTAGTATACTGATTGCTGGATATCAATATACTCTTCTTCCTCCAGCTCCAATTCTTCTACGGCGGCAGCCACCGATGCTGTGGGAGTAGTACTGATAACAGTTAAATTTTTATAGAAGGTTACGATGTTACCTTCTATCCGAACTCCTCCTTGCATGGCTTTTATAAAGTTGCATCCAATTATCATCTGGATGCCATCACCTAGCTCCATTTTGAAGCTGTAAGTGTAGGGGATCTTGAAGCTATTATCCCCAATATGCATCCTTCCACCTTTTAGTTTTTTGTCCGCCGATTGCTTTGAGTTTATCCCGCTGAACTGTACCACGAAGCTATTTCTCTCCAGTGCTTCGGGTGGTACTGAGGCTTCATCAATACAGCAGGTTGTTGCTCCTGTGTCTAGTATGGCTCTGACTTGGAACCTGGGAATGTTAGGTATTTCAAGTTCAACATTCATATTGTAGAGCATATTCTTTACTATTTTCGGTCCTGGCTTCGGTTGAGCCTCTCCTTCAGCTGTTGTCTTGTAGACACTTTCCTGTAGTAGGATACTGGTGCACTCCAGTTCCTTGCTTGCTTCTGCTTCCTTTTCTTTCAGCTTCTCAGAGTCTTTTTGCAGGCTTGCGCCTAGTTCCAATTCCTTGACTCTTTCTTTGTAGTAGCCCACCTCCTTCTCCAGCCGTTCAATTTTTCCTTCACACCTTTCTTGCATCCGCCTCTGGTTAGGGAATGGTTCGGGTGGAGCTGGTGTAACTGGGACCGCTGTTTTAAAGTAATAGGGTCCACATAGGTTACAGGCAGTAACCTTGCACTGGGGGCAATGGATCCTTGCCCGCTGCATTGTTTGGATCTTGCAGCACACGCATTTTTCTTCTCGCGGCTGCACGAAGTCGTTATGCTGCCAATAATGAGAACATTTTCCTTGGAAGTAAGGCAGCGTTACCTGAGGGCGATACCCTCCTTCTAGTTCTCCCAGACCACAAACTGCTTTCTCCTGCTCAGGTGGGTCGAGGGAGCTGTGCAGACTTTGGGTTGATAAAGAGGAGTGACGGTCCTTTTTGCGTTGTGCTTCTTGAAGTTCTTGTAGATACTGCGCATTAAAAGGGATCTCTACATAGTTGGTGTTGTAAGAAGGCCTGTAATAAGCAGAGGTTAGAGGGTAATTGTCTCCTCTGGTAAAGTACTCCTCCTCTGGAGCCTCGTTCTCATAATGTTGTTGGTAGCTTTGCTGGTCCTGAAAACACCAATTGTAGTAGTCTTCCCGTGGGGTAGGTAGGTAGTAAGCCATCAGCCTTCAAGCCTTTACACTTCCTCAGCAAGTATCTGATATGGATCTCGAAAGACTCTTAGTTCGCCTCGTGCCTCCTGAGGCCTTCGCATGAGCCTCTCGTGCTGTTGGAGAAGCTTGTCCAGCCGTTCAAGGCTGTCGCCTGGTTCTCTTTGCTGGGGTTGTTGCCTGAACGCCTCAAGTACGAGTCCTCGGGCCTCTTGTTTTGAAAGGGGCCTGCTGTCTAGGACTGCAGTTGTTAAAGTCTTCAGAGAAATCTCGAGCCTCGAGATCTCTTGTGTGCAAGTTTGATGCAGTTCAAAGAGTTGTTTTAAATTCTTTAAGTTCACTCTTGATGAAATACAAGTTTTGTCGTAAATGACAGACAAATTGCGAGCTAGTTGGTTGGTGGAAACTTTTTTTACTAAAGCAAGGTCAAGATACTCAAGGCTAGAGGTTCGGGAACGTTCATACCCCTCCTGAATGGATTTTTCCCATGCTTCAGACATATGGGCTAAAAAGTTCACAGTTACTACAATTTCCAAAGGATAAATTCCAGTATTAGGTTAAACATGACAATTCCTTACTAGATTAAAACAATGCTTCAGGATCATACAGGTGTGCCCTTGGGCTTACTCACGGCCACTCGCCTTCACTGCCAAGTTAGGACCTGTCCTTTTTCCTTACACACAGCTCTTCATCCGGTCAGTAAAAACCATGCCTAATTCTAATCCGCAAATTACCACAAAGGAAAAGATAGCACTTATGAAATCTTAACACAACCTCTTAACACAGTAGTGAAAATCAGGATTTGGGTAAGTACGACCCTTACCTCGCACTCTTGGCACCTTGACCTCTTGGGGGTTCTACTCCGCCATATCTTTAGCTAGCTCTGATACCATGAAATCGACCTTCCTAACGCAGGCGATGCTCGCCGAAGTGTTCGAGGTCGCGGAAGCTCTTTTTCAAGAAAGAAAGTAGCAACAAGAAATAAGGAGAAGATATGGAGAAACTCTCGGATTCTTATTGCAACTTCTCTACGACTTTCTGTGATTTCTAAGATTTCTACGATGTTTATTTACAATGGAGGCGTGCCCCTTATATAGAGGGCACGGTGATGTAAGCGCTTACATCAGCTGGTGGTATGAGCTAAGCGCTTACATCAGCATAATAGTTACCTATACTAGAGTAGGCCTATAGCCTTTACATAAGACTCCAAGGGAAGTCTTGTCCTAGGCATAGCCCTCTTATCTTAAGGCGTAGCCTTTACAAAAGACTCCAAAAGAGATCTTATCATAAGGCGTAGCCTTTATATCCTAAGGCATAGCCTTTACAGAAGACTCCAAGAGACGTCGCTTTCATAGGCTGGTAGCTCGTCCTTTGGCTAGGCTCGTCCTCTTGCTAGGCTTTGACTTCTTATTTCGTAGCTCTAGCTGCTACTGTACTGTACAACAGGATTCTACTTTCCTGTATTAGCTACTATACTTCCGGGGCACGCCTCCATTGTAAATAAACATCGTAGAAATCTTAGAAATCACAGAAAATCGTAGAGAAGTTGCAATAAGAATCCGAGAGTTTCTTCATATCTTCTCCTTATTTCTTGTTGCTACTTTCTTCCTTGAAAAAGAGCTTCCGCGACCTCGAACACTTCGACGAGCATCGCCGGCATTAGGAAGGTCGATTTCATGGTATCAGAGCTAGCTAAAGATATGGCGGAGTAGAACCCCCAAGAGGTCAAGGTGCCAAGAGTGCGAGGTAAGGGTCGTAATTACCCAAATCCTGATTTTCACTACTGTGTTAAGATGTTGTGTTAAGAATTCATAAGTGCTATCTTTTTCCTTTGTGGTAATTTGCAGATTAGAATTAAGCATGGTTTTTACTGACTGGATGAAGAGCTTTGTGTAAGGAAAAAGGACAGTCCTAACTTGGCAGTGAAGGCGAGTGGCCGTGAGTAAGCCCAAGGGCACACCTGTATGATCCTGAAGCATTGCTTTAATCTAGTAAGGAATTGTCATGTTTAACCTAATACTGAAATTTATCCTTGGGAAATTGTAGTAACTGTGAACTTTTTAGCCCATATGTCTGAAGCATGGGAAAAATCCATTCAGGAGGGGTATGAACGTTCCCGAACCTCTAGCCTTGAGTATCTTGACCTTGCTTTAGTAATAAAAGTTTCCACCAATCAACTAGCTCACAATTTGTCTGTCATTTACGACAAAACTTGTATTGCATCAAGAGTTAACTTAAAGAATTTAAAACAACTCTTTGAACTGCATCAAGCTTGCACACAAGAGATCTCGAGGCTCGAGATTTCTCTGAAGACTTTAACAACTGCAGTCCTAGACAGCAGGCCCCTTTCCAAACAAGAGGCCCGAGGACTCGTACTCGAGGCATTCAGGCAACAACCCCAGCAAAGAGAACCAGGCGACAGCCTTGAACGGCTGGACAAGCTTCTCCAACAGCACGAGAGGCGCACAAGAAGGCCTCAGGAGGCACGAGGCAAACTAAGGGTCTTTCGGGATCCTTACCAGATACTAGCTGAGGAAGTGCAAAAGCTTGAAGGCTGATGGCTTACTATCTGCCTACCCCACGGGACGACTACTACAATTGGTGTTATCAGGACCAGCAAAGCTACCAACAACATTATGAGAACGAGGCTCCGGAGGAGGAGTACTTCACCAGAGGAAACAATTACCCTCTAACCTCTTCTTATTACAGGCCTTCTTACAACACCAACTATGTGGAGATCCCTTTTAATGCGCAGTATCTACAAGAACTTCAAGAAGCACAACGCAAAAAGTACCGTCACTCCTCTTTATCAACCCAAAGTCTGCACAGCTCTCTCGACCCACCTGAGCAGGAGAAAGCAGTTTGTGTTCTGGGAGAACTAGAAGGAGGGTATCGCCCTCAGGTAACGCTGCCTTACTTCCAAGGAAAATGTTCTCATTCTTGGCAGCATAACGACTTCGTGCAGCCGCGAGAAGAAAAATGCGTGTGCTGCAGGATCCAAACAATGCAGCGGGCAAGGATTCATTGCCCCAAATGCAAGGTTACTGCCTGTAACCTATGTGGACCCTATTACTTTAAAACAGCGGTCCCAGTTACACCAGCTCCACTTGAACCATTCCCTAACCAGAGGCTGATGCAAGAAAGGTGTGAAGGGGAAATTGAACGGCTGGAGAAGGAGGTGGGCTACTACAAAGAAAGAGTCAAGGAATTAGAGCTAGGCGCCAGCCTGCAAAAAGACCCTGAGAAGTTTAAAGAAAAGGAAGCAGAAACAAATGATTAACTGGAGTGCACCAGTATCCTACTACAGGAAAGTGTGTACAAAACAACAGCTGAAGGAGAGGCTCAACCGAAGCCTGGACCAAAAATAGTAAAAAATATGCTCTACAACATGAATGTTGAACTTGAAATACCTAACATTCCCAGGTTCCAAGTCAGAGCCATATTAGACACAGGAGCAACAACCTGCTGTATTGATGAAGCCTCAGTACCACCCGAAGCACTGGAGAGAAATAGCTTCGTGGTACAGTTCAGCGGGATAAACTCAAAGCAATCGGCGGACAAAAAACTAAAAGGTGGAAGGATGCATATTGGGGATAACAGCTTCAAGATCCCCTACACTTACAGCTTCAAAATGGAGCTAGGTGATGGCATCCAGATGATAATTGGATGCAACGTTATAAAAGCCATGCAAGGAGGAGTTCGGATAGAAGGTAACATCGTAACCTTCTATAAAAATCTAACTGTTATCAGTACTACTCCCACAGCATCGGTGGCCGCCGCCGTAGAAGAATTGGAGCTGGAGGAAGAAGAGTATATTGATATCCGGCAATCAGTATACTACAATACAGGGCTCAGCAGGGAGTCCTTCCTCCAAAAATTTCAACTAGTAATAACAAGGCTGAAAGAAGCAGGGTTTATTGGCGAAAACCCATTAAAGCACTGGGCAAAGAACAAAGTGGTGTGCCATCTGGATATGAAAAATCCAGACTTTGTTATAGAAGATCGTCCTATGAAGCATGTCACCCCACAACTGCAGGACACCTTCAAAAGGCACGTAGAAGCCCTACTGACCATGGGAGTCATCCGGCCAAGTAGAAGTCGGCACAGGACAACGGCCTTCATCGTAAGGTCAGGAACAATCGTCGACCCGACTACAGGCCAAGAGGAAAAAGGAAAAGAGAGAATGGTCTTCAACTACAAGCGTCTGAATGACCTTACAAACAAAGACCAATACAGCCTCCCAGGGATCAATACTATCCTAAGGAGGGTAAGCCACAGTAAGGTCTACTCTAAGTTTGACCTAAAAAGTGGTTTCCATCAGGTGGCCATGCACCCAGATTCTATTGAATGGACCGCATTCTGGGTCCCCTCTGGCCTATACGAATGGTTGGTCATGCCATTCGGCCTGAAGAATGCCCCAGCCGTATTCCAACGAAAAATGAACCAACAGGATTGGGCTCTAGTGGGCCAGATTAAAAAATTAGTCCAGCAACTACCGGACTTGGAAGTACCCCCTACAGAGAGCTACATCCTTCTAGAAACAGATGGCTGCATGGAAGGATGGGGGGGCATCTGCAAATGGAAGCCGCAGAAATATGATCCGAACTCCGCAGAACATGTGTGTGCTTACGCAAGCGGGAAATTTAACCCCATCAAATCCACCATCGATGCGGAGATCTATGCGGTAATGAACTCACTGGAAGCACTAAAGATCTACTACTTGGATAGAAAGGAACTAACGATTCGGACCGACTGCCAAGCTATAATTAGCTTCTTCAACAAGTCTCCGAATCACAAGCCTTCCTGGATATGCTGGATCGCCTTCACAGACTATATTACTGGGATAGGGATCCCGGTACACTTCGAACACATCGAGGGCAAGGATAATCAGCTCGCTGACTCCTTGTCACGATTACTTTCTTCTCTAGTCTGTGCAGGATGGCCAGCAGAAGAAGACCTCGAAACTCTGGAGCTCGTGGCCACAGCAATTCAAGAAGTCCAAGCAGCCCCAGCACACAAGGAGTGGCAGGACCTAGCCGAGATGCTACTACAACTGCAGGGTTCCCTGCAAATGAGCAGGATATCCGTACAGCAGCAGCAACAGCAATCACAGCACTTCGGCAACTGTGTAATCTCCACACCAGCAAACTATGGGAGTGCGAACGACTCAGCTACCAGGATCACTTTTGGGCCATCTGGTACCCTACAATGGCCCAGATAGACCAGCAGCTCCAGAATACCCTCCGACTAGTCCAAGACGCCGTTTCCAGGACCAGCCTCTTTTCCCTCTCTCAGACGCACACGGAGCGTGGTGGGAAACGTAACTGGCCAAAGAAGACGGCAGCCCACTATACAAAGCCGCTGTCCCGTAGCAGGCGGAGCGTGGTGGGAAGTATAGTAGCTAATACAGGAAAGTAGAATCCTGTTGTACAGTACAGTAGCAGCTAGAGCTACGAAATAAGAAGTCAAAGCCTAGCAAGAGGACGAGCCTAGCCAAAGGACGAGCTACCAGCCTATGACAGCGACGTCTTTTCGAGTCTTCTGTAAAGGCTATGCCTTAGGATATAAAGGCTACGCCTTAGGATAAGATCTCTTTTGGAGTCTTTTGTAAAGGCTACGCCTTAGGATATAAAGGCTACGCCTAGGACAAGACTTCCCTTGGAGTCTTTTGTAAAGGCTATAGGCCTACTCTAGTATAGGTAACTATTATGCTGATGTAAGCGCTTAGCTCATACCACCAGCTGATGTGAGCGCTTACATCACCGTGCCCTCTATATAAGGGGCACGCCTCCATTGTAAAACATCATCGCAGAAATCCTAGAAAACGCAGAAACTTGAAAAGTTGCAATAAGAATCCGAGAGTTTCTCCATATCTTCTCCTTATTTCTTGTTGCTACTTTCCTCCTTGAAAAAGAGCTTCCGCGACCTCGGAACTTCGGCGAGCAACAAGATATGGAGAAGATATGGAGAAACTCTCGGATTCTTATTGCAACTTCTCTGCGATTATTTTTCGATTTCTTCGATGATTTTTTGATGATCATTTACAATGGAGGCGTGCCCCTTATATAGAGGGCACGGTGATGTAAGCGCTCACATCAGCTGGTGGTATGAGCTAAGCGCTTACATCAGCATAATAGTGACCTATGCTAGGGTAGGCCTATAGCCTTTACATAAGACTCCAAGGGAGGTCTTGTCCTAGGCATAGCCTTTATATCCTAAGGCGTAGCCTTTACAAAGACTCCAAAAGAGTCTATCCTAAGGCGTAGCCTTATATCCTAAGGCAGGCCTTACAGGAAGACTCCAAAAGAGTCGCTGTCATAGGCTGGTAGCTCGTCCTTTGGCTAGGCTCGTCCTCTTGCTAGGCTTTGACTTCTTATTTCGTAGCTATAGCTACTACGTACTGTACAACAGGAACCTACGTTCCTGTATTAGCTTCTATACTTCCCACCACGCTCCGCCTGCTACGGGTCAGTGGTAGCTATACTTCCATGGAAGTATAGAAGCTAATACAGGAACGTAGGTTCCTATTGTACAGTACATAGTAGCTATAGCTACGAAATAAGAAGTCAAAGCCTAGCAAGAGGACGAGCCTAGCCAAAGGACGAGCTACCAGCCTATGACAGCGACGTCTTTTGGAGTCTTCTGTAAAGGCTATGCCTTAGGATATAAAGGCTACGCCTTAGGATAAGATCTCTTTTGGAGTCTTTGGTAAAGGCTACGCCTTAGGATATAAAGGCTATGCCTAGGACAAGACTTCCCTTGGAGTCTTATGTAAAGGCTATAGGCCTACCCTAGCATAGGTTACTATTATGCTGATGTAAGCGCTTAGCTCATACCACCAGCTGATGTGAGCGCTTACATCACCGTGCCCTCTATATAAGGGGCACGCCTCCATTGTAAATGATCATCGAAGAAATCGCAGAAAATCGTAGAGAAGTTGCAATAAGAATCCGAGAGTTTCTCCATATCTTCTCCTTATTTCTTGTTGCTACTTTCCTTCTCGAAAAAGAGCTTCCGCAGACCTCGAACGGTTCGACGAGCATCGCCGGCGTTAGGAAGGTCGATTTCATGGTATCAGAGCTAGCTAAAGATATGGCGGAGTAGAACCCCCAAGAGGTCAAGGTGCCAAGAGTGCGAGGTAAGGGTCGTACTTACCCAAATCCTGATTTTCACTACTGTGTTAAGATGTTGTGTTAAGATTTCATAAGTGCTATCTTTTCCTTTGTGGTAATTTGCGGCTTAGAATTAAGCATGGTTTTTACTGACTGGGTGAAGAGCTGTGTGTAAGGAAAAAGGACAGGTCCTAACTTGGCAGTGAAGGCGAGTGGCCGTGAGTAAGTCCAAGGGCACACCTGTATGATCCTGAAGCATTGTTTTAATCTAGTGAGAAATTTGCATGTTTAACCTAATTCTGGAAGTTATCCTTGGGAAAATTATGGTAACTGTGAACTTTTAGCCCATATGTCCGAAGCATGGGAAAAATCCATTCAGGAGGGGTATGAACGTTCCCGAACCTCTAGCCTTGAGTATCTTGACCTTGCTTTAGTAACAAAAGTTTCCACCAATCAACTAGCTTAGAACTTGTCTGTTATTTACCACAAAACCTGTATCGCATCAGAAGTTAACTTAAAGAACTTAAGACAACTTTTCGAACTGCATCAAGCTTGCACACAAGAGATCTCGAGGCTCGAGATTTCTCTGAAGACTTTAACAACTGCAGTCCTAGACAGCAGGCCCCTTTCAAAACAAGAGGCCCGAGGACTCGTACTTGAGGCATTCAGGCAACAACCCCAGCAAAGAGAACCAGGCGACAGCGTTGAACGGCTGGACAAGCTTCTCCAACAGCACGAGAGGCACACACGAAGGCCTCAGGTGGCATGAGGCAAACTAATGGTCTTTCGGGATCCTTATCAGATACTAGATAAGGAAGTGCAAAAGCTTGAAGGCTGATGGCTTACTACCTGCCTACCCCACGGGAAGACTACTACAGTTGGTGTTATCAGGACCAACAAAGCTACCAACAACCTTATGAGTACGAGGCTCCGGAGGAGGAGTACTTCACCAGAGGAGACAATTACCCTCTAACCTCTTCTTATTACAGGCCTTCTTACAGCACCAACTATGTGGAGATCCCTTTTAATGTGCAGTATCTACAAGAACTACAAGAAGCAGAATTGAAAAAGGACCGTCACTCCTCTTTATCAACCCAAAGTCTGCACGGCTCCCTCGACCCACCTGAGCAGGAGAAAGCAGTCTGTGTTCTGGGAGAACTAGAAGGAGGGTATCGCCCTCAGGTAACGCTGCCTTACTTCCAAGGAAAATGTTCTCATTCTTGGCAGCATAATGACTTCGTGCAGCCGCGAGAAGAAAAGTGCGTGTGTTGCAAGATTCAAACAATGCAGCGGGCAAGGATCCATTGCCCCAAGTGCAAGGTTACTGCCTGTAACCTATGTGGACCATATTACTTTAAAACAGCGGTCCCAGTTACACCAGCTCCACCCGAACCATTCCCTAACCAGAGGCTGATGCAAGAAAGGTGTGAAGGAAAAATTGAACGGCTGGAGAAAGAGGTGGGCTACTACAAAGAAAGAGTCAAGGAATTAGAGCTAGGCGCAAGCCTGCAAAAAGACTCTGAGACGCTTAAAGAAAAGGATGAAGAAGCAAGCGAGGAACTGGAGTGTACCAGTATCCTACTATGGGAAAATGTCTACAAGACAACAACTGAAGGAGAGGCTCAACCAAAGCCCGAACCAACTGGATTGGGAAACGAAGATGACGAGAAGGAGCCTGATGAGGAGGAACCAGCCAGCATACCTTCTGAAAAGCATGAAGAGGAAGGTAACACTTGTCCCCCTCATAGTGCTACTATTGCAGCAGGCATCGAAGTGGAAGTACCGGAGAAGGAGTACCCTGTCTTGCAAAAACTAGCCGAAAGGCCATCTGAGAGGTTGTACACAAGTACATTAACCTCGGCAACATCTCCGAGCGGGCCATACATGCCCCCCACAGATACTTCAATGGAACCAGAACCACCAGGTTACCCACCAGCGGCCAACACGACTCCAGCAATATCTAGAACAACAACGGAGTCTGGGCAGCGGAACCAAGGAAGTTTCCGAAGAGGCTTCCTCAATAAAATGTGGACCCTACCATCCGCACAGCAGAACAAAGGAGCCCTCTTGATAAAACCCGAACAGCTCGGGCTATGTGAGGAGACTTTTGCAAGAAAGGAAGAACCAAGCATGACCAACTCTGAAGAGGTAACAAACCCCCGTGGTATGCTAAATCAAATGACTACGCTCTTTATGCTAGAAATCGAAGACAAGCACCAAAGCTGCCCTCGCTACGAAAGGGAATCACTACAGCAACTCCACTGCGGGCAGTTCAAACAGACGATTAAAGAGCAACACGGCTACATCTCATGCTGCGAAGAGGAGATCACCCAGCTACAAGAAACGCCGCAAGATCCAAACACTGCAAATCTAAAGAAGGCCAGGAAAAAGAAGAAGAAGAATACTCTTACAACTACTATGACGAATCAAGAACCAGGAGGACCAAGAAAGGACACAGAATCTGACATTCTAAAAGGGGCTGTGTTTAACCCCCTTCCAGATAAAGGAGGCATCCATGCCTTTGGCAAGAAGAAGGAATGGGATACCCTAGGGGAACCCAGTGGTAAGTTTGATTATTATGTCCGATACTCACCACCCCCATCATTCTACTTGCCTTTTCCCAAGGCCAGTGAAGCTACTGGCTGGAACTATGAGGAAGGATCAGCTAAGGGAAAGAAACCTGCCAACTCCTCAATAAACAATGAAGCAAATGCCCCGCAGGACAATACAGCAACAGAAGCTGAAATACTCCGTCTGAAGGTTGTCAGCCACGGAGAGGTCAAAGAGGCATATCACCTTCCACAAGAAGAGAAGGATCAATGCCAAGGGAAGAAGTAGAGGAAGAAGAAAGTGTTGCATTGCTTCAACTTAAATGAAGAAACCTACAATCTGGCTGATGAGGTACTGCTTTTCCCTAACACAAAGAATGAAGAGCCTTATGTCATAATTATCAAGAAGATTTTCCAAGACAAGGATGGAAGAATATACTTTACTGGGCAATGGTTATATCGCCCGGAAGAAGCATGCCTGATTGATGGGAGTACAAGGAAATTCAGGGATACTAGGGAACTCTTTTATAGCTTCCACACTACTATACTCCCTATAGAATCTATCATGCACAAATGTGTGGTTCATTACATCCCACGAAACAAGCAGCTGCCACTCCGCACAAAGCATCCTGGATTCATTGTGCAGGAAATTTATGACCACAGTCAAAAGATTCTAAAGGACCTAGTGACAAATGACTATGACATGAAAAGGCAATGTGAAATTGGGCTCCTGATCGAAAGTAGAACAACACTACTGGATAAACACCCAGAAGCCTTCAGCAATCCGGCTAGCAGCTTGCAGAACACTCACAACACCAAGGTGAAGCAGCTACACTCCAACGCAACAGCAAGCGGAAGGATCAGCCGCACAGGAGAAGAAAACCGCCCACAAAGAGGCACATACTGCATGCACCAAACAATGCGAAAGGTGAAACTCCATTGCCCCAAATGCAAGCTTATGCAGGAGCAACGATACTATATTGCATGGTGCGAGGGAGACATTGAGCGGCTGATGAAAGAAGTCGAAGGGAGAGCACAGGAGTTAGAAGCAGAACCAGCGGGAGAACAAAAACATACTAATGTTCTATTACCAGCAAGTGCAATAGACAGAGCAACCCAGCTCAACTCGGAACCAAGAATGGTAAACAACATGCTCTACAGTATGCTTATTGTACTTGAAATACAAAATCTTCCCAGGTTCCAAGTGCAAGCAATACTAGACACAGGAGCCACCACGTGCTGTATTGATGAAGCATCGGTACCACCTGAAGCACTGGCACCAACTAATTGCATCATACAAGTCAATGGAGTCAACTCTCAACAAATGACGAATAGGAGACTCAAGCAGGGAAAGATGTACATCGGAGGTAGCAGCTTCCAAATCCCCTGCACATACAGTTTCCACATAAAGCCAAAGACTGGAATCCAATTCATTATTGGATGCAACTTCTTGCGCACTATGCATGGGGGAGTACGTATACAAGGTAATACGGTTACCTTTCATACTACCCCTGTGCAAGCGGAGAAGGCAACAGTTGTGGACAATCTGGAAGAAGCCCTAGTACCAGCAAACGGCACCCCACTGTACAATGCCACTGCCTCGTAGCAGACGGAGCGTGGTGGGAAGTATAGCTACCAATGACCGTAGCAGGCGGAGCCGTCGGTGGAACGTATAGAAGCAATCCAGGAAAGTAGGGTTCCTTTTGTACAGACGTAGTATAGCTCTAGCTACGACATAGGAAAGTCAGACGCCTAGCAAGAGGACGCGCCTAGCCAAGGAAGAGCTACCAGCCTATGAAGCGAGCT